>CAJHNH020002532.1:0-15000 GCA_905116865.2 Candidula unifasciata
CCAATAAACTGTGCTCTTCACCATACTACATAGAGTACTAATATAATAATACATTTCACCGTGTGGGTTCCGGGGCCCCATCGTATGGAAAACAAGAATAGACCCTCTGCCTACCCAGAAGCATGTCGCAAGAGTCGACTAATTGGGGAGCTACCTTTGAAGTCGGAGTGCATTTGCCTGAGAGGTAAGGGACCAACAGTCTGCATTCAAGCGAATCAGATCTGTAAAACTGATGACACGCAACACTCAGGGTCTGGAGCAGAACTGCAGTTCAGAAGTGGACGAACAACCAGAACTTTCCACCAGAGTGTACAGCTGATAAACGCGAAGAAAAAGAAGAAGAAGAATACATTATGTCTGACTGATATCTCAGCAGTTCTTATGTCTCTCACGCCATCATTCCTCTGGCATACGCTTATACTCTTTATAAGAAGATAAGAATAATACATATTCTAAGCAACACTCTAAGAACGAGCACAAGAATCACTTCATTCCACTTGAATAAACAGTTACACATAGGCTTCTACACCCAACTTGTTTTTTCCTACAGTATCAAGATGTATTTACTTTTGTCCTACCATATGTGAGGAGTCAATACATACATAGGTAGCTTAAGCCTAGGATTATTCTCACAATATCAGGCATGCAGGTGTAACAACTATTTGAAGCTTTACGTTTTTTTGTGTGGTAAACATTCACTTGCTATCCAATTATTACCCACATACTACACCGTAGGTGACATTGCTTTTCCACTGTATTCCCTGGGCACCTCTGGTAAAAAGAATGAAATATTGTTAAGATTGCTGTCCAGCTGTTTACAGCTAAGTGGTCAATCAGTCAGATGCCGTCTCAACAATGAGGGGCTGATACTCTCTTGTCTTGGCAGAACACTGTCTCGGACTGCTGAAAACCCGTCTATTGTTGTCCTACCCTTGTAAGTAAAGTAAAGTTCCCTTTTCACGCCTTTCGGCGCATCGGGCATATGGGCAGAGCGTCCCATATTTTTACAGACCATCAGCACTCGGTGGGTAATGTGGTCAGCATTACGCCGGCTGTCTTTACTTTCCCAGGACAGCCCATCCTGGTACCCATTTTAGGCTGGGTCGACCTGCGACGTCCCATACCACGACAAAAATCCACGCAGCCTGCAGTGGGTTTCGATCGCGGTATGCTGGCCTACGAGTCGGACTCGCAACGCCTTAGCCACGGACGCCGCTTGTATGTGTACTAAACGGTACAAGTTCGTATTTCTTCTCGGGAACATGAATCGACCCCTAATGTAGGAAAGAAATACTTTGGCTTCAGACTCGACTTATAGGCTACACCATATAGTTTGTCTATGTAAAATATATAAAAGACTTGGTAGGCTAGACATTAGTGCAGGATGTGTCATTGCCAAAATACCCCTAACGTTCGTGATTTGTACAGCGTATATTGTGTTGAGTGTGCAATTTGGTAACAAAGTTAGGCCAGGTGTGAGAGCTGACAATCAAAACAATGTCCAGCCAACAGCTGGTCATCGTGCATGTTGTTCGATTTGCACAATTCCAACATGATGTTCAAACATTAATTCAATCATGCAGGGATTTTATTTATACACCGAATCAACAGTGACATATGGTTCACGAAATAACGGCTGCACTTTATCGAAAAATGCGAAACCTCATATGCATCCATCATCATCATCATCGTCGTCATCATCATCATCAGTTTGTAAAAAAAAAAAAAAAAATCGCTATCACCCAGCAACCACGAAGGGAGAGCTTTAGGTTATAATTTTGACTATTTTATGTGCGCCATATAAAATAGCTTGGCTTTGCACACCACCCAAACCCTGAAAAGGATTCCTGCAGTGTTGATGCGTTTAATTGAGACAGACAAAAATACTGTCCTGACGGGCGATGAAGTTACCTACTGGTGAGCTAATGGGAGACTCTGTAGCCGTGTGTCGTTTATATAAAACTTGTGTTGGTTATGCATGTTAGACATGGACAATAAACAGGCTAGCTGGAGAACAAATATACTCAGAAAAGCGATGTGTTATTACAGAGAAATACAGAAAATATCATGGGATGATAGAAAAACGAGCTAGGCGGTCTGCCGCTATAAAGATAAAAACTTGATTAGATACTTTACATATAGACAGTCAATGTTATGTGTGGGTATGTGTGTGTGGGTATGTGTGTTGGTGTGTGTGTGTGTGTGGGTGGGTGTGTGAGTGTGTGTAAGTGTGTGTGTGTTTGAGTGTGTATGTGGCTATGTGTGTGTGTGGGTGTGTGTGTATGTGTGTATGTGTGTGTGGGTATGTGTGTGGGTGTGTGTGTGTGTGGATATGTGTGTGTGTGGGTGGGTGGACATGTTATGATAAGGAATGAACTCAAGAAAATTGTAACTACTAGCAGGAGTGAGGGAAAAAGAACAAAGGTAAGATGAGTAGATAAATACCCGGATGACAATGTCATATGGATAAGGTGAGAAAAGAACAGCAACCTGATCCATAGTTCTGATAATGGTGCAAAGGTTACAGTCTACACTTATGGGTACGTGCCACGACGATGATGAGGGTGATGCTGATTATGATGCTTCAAGAGATGCTGATGTTTATGATGATGCTAAAGGTGTCGCTTCTGTCATGTCTTAAGTCCAACTATGTTTTGTCGTGTCTCGATGCGAATGGGCCTTCTATCGACAGAAGAGACATTATAAATGCCATACAAGAGACTAAACGCTGTGAGGCTTTCAGGCTCGTTGAAAATGATTTTTCACAGAATAGAATGCACACCCTGGGTGTACCAACTGGAGCCGCAAGACCGGAAAACCATGCGGGAGCCACCCGTCGTTACATCAGCCAGAACAGAATTGGAGTTGTTAGCCTAAGAACACGCGGAGACATACTCAGGAGGAGATCGGAGCACTTATGGTCATATCCAATGTGCGAGAAAGATGATCTCTAAAAATAAACAACAAACAATGAAGCGTATCAGACATATGGCGATATTTTTAATACCTTGATGGAAATATTGAAGGAGCCTCGAATAATAGAAAATTTCAGTGACTTGAAAACAAATATGTGTTAGTAGCAGGGATGTAGTTTAATAGAAACATAATGAGAACGCCATGGACGGATAAACAGAGTCATGAAGATTTCTTGAAAGAAATTGACACACGAAGAGACTGATTACCCATAACAGGAGGAGACAATTCATAACGGCTGACCATGTCATGAGATGGAGAAAACTTAAGTACATCGTTATGGTGTGAAAGTTGGACAAGAAAAGAAACAGAGGGAGCAGAAAGAGAAGATGCTAACAGTCAGACGTCATGGAATGAGCGATTATCTGTATCAGCAATAATAAAAAGAACACACACACATACGACAGAATATTGTGGACAGACATTACTAATACCACACGCCATGTTACGTTAGTTGCTTTCCGTCACATGACGTTGTAGAACTAACCCAGCGGTTTTTTTTTTTTTTTGCTTTTTGGTTTTTCTAGGCGAATGTCACGTTTAGTAGTTTGCCATTGCCTCTGAATGGTTATTTGTTTGTACCACTGTCAAATCAAACGCAAGACAAACCGTCCGCAGCTCGGATCGAACCCTGCACTCCGCTATTACAAAGCGCGTTCGCAACGCCCAAGCCACAGACGCTGACCCTGTGAGTACTCTAAGAAGAAGAAAAAGCAGAAGACAAAAACAGACGTTGCACTTAAAAGGTGATGGGTAGAAAATGTAATCAAGGTGAATAATAGCAGGGTTAAGACTTGTAGCCAACTTTTGATGCGAAGATGGCAACTCATTCGACCATGACGTCAAACCTGCCATATTCGTATTATTACCATGATTGAAAAAAAAATTTTTTTTTAAAGTAAATGTAATAGTTAGAGAAAAAATTAAATTCAGAGCTAGCTGTATTAAGTTAATGCTATTTAACACCAGCTAACCGTATCACTGAAAGACGAAACAGGGATTTGAGGCTTTATCAACTGACGACGTAAGCAGGAAGTCTGACAATGTAGAAACACTGAACGCATGTCTACTTCTAAAGGGGATCTTACAAATCCGGAAAAGTAACCAGTCTGCCATTATAATTTCCTTTCAGACATATTCTTTTTGTTACGTTGCGTCGATTCATTTGTATGTACTCTCGTGTCTCACACATACACACACACATAGACACACACATCACAAATATACACACATACTCACATCTTATACTGTGGGGAAGTAAGCTGAGAGAAGAAGGGTAAAACGATCTTGTTGTTATGTGGGGGAAACTTGGACATTATGCATGAAAACTCCTATCTATTAAATTAATACGTTTGAGAGGGGATAAATAAGTTGCATGAAATAAAAATAAAAATTAATCACGTGAGACCAAGATAAAAAATATACCCTAAGACAGATTATGGCGACAATATTTTGTGTCAGATTATATAACGTCAACATCTTGTGTCAGATTATACAGCGTCAACATCTTGTGTCAGATTATATAGCGTCTACATCTTGTGTCAGATTATATAGCGTCAACATCTTGTGTCAGATTATATAGCGTCAACATCTTGTGTCAGATTATATAGCGTCAATATCTTGTGTCAGATTATATAGCGTCACTACTTGAGTCAGATTATATAACGTCAACATCTTGTGTCAGATTATATAACGTCAACATCTTGTGTCAGATTATATAGCATCAACATCTTGTGTCAGATTATAAAGCGTCAACATCTTGTGTCAGATTATATAGCGTCAACATCTTGTGTCAGATTATATAGCGTAACTACTTGAGTCAGATTATATAACGTCAACATCTTGTGTCAGATTATATAGCGTCAAAATCAGACTGATTTAGATATTTTGTTTCAAATATAACAACAAGTAACAAACATGTTCTACATCTAATTAGAACTGATACAAGAGCAAGACTTGTTCCAATAGGAATTTGAAATTGCCATTCTAATGCAGAATTGACCATGTGTGTCAGTGTGACCCAGCCGGAAATGGGTACCAGGTAATGTTCGAGAAAGTAAAGGTGGCCGTTGTGACGTTGATTACACCAGCCACCAAATGCCGATAGGCCTATAAAATATGAGTCTAGAATCGTAGGTAAGTGCTTTGCTGGGAAAGCAAATCGACTCATTCAACCAGCATCCCTGACAGGAGAGCTTTAGGTTATAATTATGACTAAGTTTAGTGCGCCTTATAAAGTGACTTAGCATTGCACGCCACCAAGATTCCTGAAAGGGCTCCTGCAGTGTTACTGCGATCAAAGAGAATGACACAAATACTGTTCCGACTGGCGACGAGGTCGTTTACCGATGGAGAGTACTATCGTAAGTCCGATGCTCAACTAGCGTAACTTAACAGCCACAATGCCAAACATGGAGCGCTAACCGACCAGCTGTGCCTTCCCTAGGGATGAAGAGAAAAATACTTGTCAGCAAAAGTGGGAGTTGATGATGATGATAATGACGATGGTTAAAATTCAGTGGTTAAAAAAGATACTGATTTTATATGATAAAGAAAGAACTTTTATTATATTTGGGAGAATAAAGTTTATGGTAGTGAAATAAGACAACTTATTATATGCGAGGTATAAATCCTACAGTAGTAAAATAAGAAATTTTAATGCTTAACCCATTAGCGTCCTAGAGGCGTATGGATGAAAGCACTAGCTCACAAACCCGCCATCTTTCTCTGTCTTCCACTTGTTCAACAACATGTAAGATAACTTAGTCCTGTCCATTTCTTGATGTTGTCATTCCTGGTTCTTCTTCAGCATCCTCTTCTTCCACTACCTCCCCTCCTTAATTCCAGTGTTCCTTGAAGTGCAGTCTTTGCAATCGAATCATGTCTAAAACGTGCCTGAGCAGAACTACCTACATTTCACCACTGACAAGAGAGGTTCCTGGCGTGCAGCAAATTTGTTTTTTTTTTGGTCTCTGATATAATTGTTGGTTTTATATTATAAATAAATATTTTTTCGTCTATAGCATTTACATTCAAAAGCCTGAATCCTCCTTTCTATTTCCACAGTAGGAGTCCAATTCTCATATCTGTATAAGAAAATATACAATACTAGTGATTTGTATGTATTGATGTCTTCTGCTATGGTAATTTTGCTCTTCCACATGGTATTCAGCTCTGACATCGCGGCTGATGACATATCAAGTCTTGTCCTGATTCCCTTGGTACATCTGCCATCGGTGCACGGGTGGGAACCGAATATTTAAAGGTTTCAACTTCTAGGTTTTTTTTTAAACCTTTTATGCGGTTGTTGGTGATTGTTGTGACTATTTACTATTATATCTTTAAAAAAAAAGTAAAGATCCCTTTACACGCCCTTAGGCGCATCGGGCATATGAGAAGAGCACCCATATGTTTACAGACCAATCGGCCCTCAGTGGGTAATGTGGTCAGCATTAGTCGGTCGTCTTTACTTTTTCCAGGACAGCCTATCCTTGTAGGCTGGGTCGACCTGCGACGTCCAATACCACGATAAAAATCCACGCAGCCCGCAGTGGGTTTCGATCGCGGTACGTTGGATTACGAGTCAGACTCGCAACGCATTAGCCACGGACGCCGCTTGCTAGAATCTTGCCCTGCATTTTTTTCAATGCTATATTTACAACATACTGTCTCTAATTTAGTGGTAAATTCTTAGAGTTCTGCTTCGAAACCAGCAATGAGATTAATATCGTATAAGTAACGTTTATGGTATTTTTAAAAAAAGGACAATTTGTTCTTATAAAAGAAAATGAAATTGACAGTAAAAAGTAAAAGACCCTTTCGCATGTCTTCAGGCTTGATGGGCATATAGGGCTAGATCTACATTTTATAAACTAATCAGTACGTGTTAACTAATGTGGTCAGCATCTCACTAGTCGCCTATACTTCCCATGACAACTACCTGATACCAATTTAAGACTTGGTCTAAAGAGCCAAGGTTCAGTTTAAACAAAGTTCAGCACCGACTGGATTTTAACCCATCACCTTCGGATATGCAGGGGAACGCCGAGCCGCTACATTACGACAGCGTCGAAATGAATAGTTGTAAAACAGTTATTACAATATAGTGCAAGTGCAGTTTATGGCTGTAATAGTTGTTAACAGTTGTAAAACAATCAATACAATGTGGTGCAAGTGCAGTTTATGGTTGTAATAGTTGGTAATAGTTGTAAAACAGTTATTACAATACAGTGCAAGTGCTGTTTATGGTTCTAATAGTTGGTAATAGTTGTAAAACAATCAATACAATGTGGTGCGAGTGGTCACAGTACTAAAACCAGAGCATTGACTATATTTGGTTAAAGTAAAGTTTAAAGTTGAAAAATCAGATAATGTATTCTATTGATGGAAATAAGTGGTGGCGGTAAAAAAATATAATTTATTATAATGTCTGTGTGTCTGTCAGTCTGTTTGTTTGAAGTGTTTGGGTATCTGAGTGTGTGTGTGTGTGTGTGTGTGTGTGTGTGTGTGTGTGTTAGTGTATATTTATGCATATCGGAGTATACATGTTTGCCACAAAGACATACAACTAAATTTAGAATGAACATTTACCAAGTCTCCAAAGACATACAGTCTACATTGTTGATGTTATCAAGTATTGAAATCTATAGCTAATTTTACACACACTCATTTCACTGAAGCTAACTACGTATCTAGTATTCACCAGCCCCAGAATATCAACCCATTAAACGTGTTAACCAACGAATTTCAGACAGCTCAGTAATTGACGTTTAACTAAGCCAGAATCCGAAAGCAGTAATTGAATTGATTTCAAAAGGCTACATTCAAATGCACTTTGTTTAACGTGTTTATGTTTGGCTAGGCCATCTTGTTTGTTTTTTACTGGAAAGTTGTTGTTTCACAAGGCAATTTCAGCACGATTATAATAAAAACATACAATTTTGGCCTTGCGAATAAACTGACGTATTTTAAGGTAACGTAGGTTTCTAGTACACAATATATTTATGTACATTACTGGTCTTGTATTGAAGTTTTTATTGACTTTTTTTTTCGTAAATTTAAACACAAGGTGGTCCAAACTGATGGGAGACATTTAAATTACTGCGAGCAATAACTGTCCTGCATGTGTTAGACTTAGCTTATTTCGAAATGAAAGGATGGAAATTTTTTAGCTGAAATCCTATAGAAAGATTCTCAGAATATCTTGGACAAAGAAGAGGAGAAATACTGACATCTTAAAAGATCTGAACATCAAGGAAGATCGGCTAAAAAACAGCATCCTGTCTCGGAAGCTGAAATATTTTGGTCATATCAAGCGCCATGACGAATTGGAAAAAAAATTTTAGCAGAAGGCATGGTACCAGGAAGGAGGGGCAGGGGCCGACCGACAAGAAGTTGGGCACAGGATATAAGTGACTCCTTGAGTGTGAAAGTACATGAGGCGAGAGAACTGGCGAGAGACCGAGTTTCTTTCAGGCAGACTGTGATGAGAGCGACGTTCTGCAAAGGACCTGCTAAATGATGATGATGAAGGATGGAAGTTACTGTCACACATTTCTTTTATTGCCCACTACCATTAATGAACTGAAGGACAACATCCGAAGAGTTATACTGGCCATCCCAGGCGTCTCCCTGCGCAAAACTTTACTGAACATAACTATTGGAACAACAGAAAGTTCTTGTCAAGTTTGTGTCCATCTCCGGTATGTGATCTTTAAATATTGAACACAGTGCAAACCTCTTGTTCTTTAGCAGTTGTTTTCCACATATTTGGTATGCGAAATGTTGCTTCATACACGTTCCACGTATGCATTTGAAATGTGTCTCATCAACTTAGCCAACTTAAAAAAAAAAAAAAAAAACTGGCATGCTAATCTGCATGCGATGGGTTAAAATCTAAAGATTCTTGACCAAAAAAAACCGAAAGTAAACTGGCAGGTGTCTTTTGTAAGTACTAGACAGCAACATTACTTTTTTTTGCAGAGCCTTATGCAGCAATTTGTGGTAAACACCAGGGAAAAATTACAGCTGCTATAGACAAATAAATGTGATACTTGGATTTCTTTTTCTTCTCAAAGTCCATTCCGTGTGTCGTTGATGGTCACGTCTATCCACAACTTCCATGTACTTTCAATCACCTTTAAGCAGCATGATCTTCCATGCTATGAGCTCCAACTGTCCAGCATCTGTTCTTTCGGTCTCCCTCTGCCTCTTCTCCATAGCTTTCCTTCGTCACGATGCACTCCAGTTTTCTTCTTATCCCGTGTAGATTGTCTCTTTCTGATGTGGGCAATCAGTTCTCTTCGTGAGTCAGTTTCTTTCATGAAGTTTTCATTACTCTTTTTATCTGTCATTCGACTATAAAACCACATCTCCACAGCTTCCAAATGAGTTTTCACAAATTTACTAACTGTCTATGATTCACATACGTAAAGCAATACATGATTTATATATCTTTCAATAATTCTCTTTCTCGTCCCAGTTTACAAATAAAGATTTAGCAGCCCTGATTTAGACAAAATCAGGTGTAATATGTTTTAGTTCTGGCCGTATAAGTTCCGAGGCCTAGATGTAAAACTAAAAAAAAAAAAAAAAAAAAAAAGACTACTGCTCAACCACCCCCCCCCCCCTTCCCATGCCCCTCTCCCCGCCATCAACCCCACAAGCGACTTTTTAGGAGTTGTTCTTTCAGAGTTTAATTGCATTTGCCAGAGATGCGACGAACCAACACCTTACATTAAACTTCTTTCTTCAACATTAGTAAATGCTATGGAAGAATATTTTTATAGAGATCTGTAAAACTGATGCACACGCAACACTCAAGTTCTGGAGCAGGACTGCAGTTCAGTAGTGGACGAGCAACCAGAACTTTCCGCCAGAGTGTACAGTTGATGAACGCGAAGAAGAAGAAGAATATTTTTATATTGAATTTACGGCATTGTAAATTTAGCGTAATGTCCTTCCTGCTGGACCTCATTTAAAATGCTTACAAGAAGTTAAGGTGCCTGCATAATGCTACCCTCATAATCCATTGAACTGCAATCAATCTATAAATATTAAAAACCATGTACCCAAGAGGAAGCCACAATGGTGTAGTGGTTAGTATCTCACCTGCGGATCCGGTATGATGCTGACTACATCATCCAGCAAATGTCACTTAATCTATAAAATGCAGGTGAAGCCCTATGTGTCCAATACCAATGAAGGGATGGAAAACTAAGATGCCACCAAGAATATACAGGGTCCTGCATGCCTGACCACAGACTGCCAAAAAAAAAATTGTCTATTGTGAGCTACTAAAAAGAAAACGCCCCTCATTGTGGACAGGAGAAACGTTTCAAGGACAGCCTCAAGACCTCACTAAAAGACTTCTGTATTATTCCTAAAACCTGGGAAGTTGCTGCATGTGACCGCTCATCCTGGCGCTCCTTTCTTCGTCGAGGATCTGTGGCTCATGAAGCTGCTAGAACTGCAGCAGCAATACAGGAAAGACAAGCCAGGAAAGTCACTGAAGCAAATCACCAGAGAGATACGGTCTCAATTTCCTGTCTGCACTGCTCAAGAACTTTCAGTGCTGGAAATGACTTTATCGGCCATGTGCGCATTCACAAAACCTAATCTAGTCACCATTGGATGAAAGGACTGGACATCATCACCTGTGATGGATGAACAACAACAAAATAGGATCCATTACTTTTACGATACTATTTTGTGATAAATCAATATTTCTCTCTCAATAAATTAACTTAACATGCACAGGCGCTGACACACACACACACACACACACACACACACACACACACACACACACACACACAAACATTTGATTAGGGGGGGGGGGAAGGCTCTTTCCCGTTATTTGGTGTGTACAATTATTTTGGTTGGGGGTGCTTTATCAGAGAAAGGTTCACCCATTGGCTGGACTGTAGACTACTTTGCTTTCGGTCGATACAGTGTTAGGGTCTGTCGCCTTTGATCGCAATAACACTGCAAGAAATTTTTTTTTCAGATCTCCTTGGTGGCGAGCAATGCTAAGCCCTTTTATATGGCGCCATAACCTGGTCACAATTATAACCTGAAGCTCCCCCTTCGTGGATGCTGGTTGAACGTGACGATTTCTTTCCGCCACGCAAGCCGGGGGAGGGGGTGTATATAGGAAGCTCTGCCTTTTTATTTGCCCAATAATAATAATATTTAATAATATTATTATTATGTGCTGACTGGCAAATACATATAATATATCTTAAAAAAAAAAAAAAAACACATTTGAAAAAAGAACTTCAGTGTCTGCAGGAAAGGTTTCTCAGACCAGCCTTAACAATTATTAAGTAGCTGAATCATCCAAAAGAAAAGTTAGGATGGGGGCTGCTTAATGTACCTGAACTCCCTCCCCCCCCCCTCCCACGAAGTTTCAACGCCCCTGGTGACAACTATTGATTGAAACTCTTTAAAATCGTACCTGACAGTAAAAGTGTATCTGTCAGTTGTTCATATGCCTTTTCTCCACCCTGCAACCAGCGACAAAGCGTTCAGCCTACACAGCATTTGATCGAAGATAATGATACATCAGAGTTGGGAAGTGTATTGATCTCAGAAGTTCATGTCTAATTGTACACACCAAATTGTTGCTGACGTTATGTCCTAAGGCAAAGACACGATCACTCTCGGTATGTGGCAGACTGCAATATATGATAATTCCCTGCTAGCTAAAGTGGGTTTTTTTATCATCTCTGATTGGTGGAGTGGATATTTGATAATCTGTGACTTTTGGGGTGGATATGTTCCATTTATAAGATAAAGTATTTAGCTAGTGAAGTGGACATATTTAAGTTTGTGTTTGATAGAGTGGATATAGACCTACTGATGTAATTGTCTATGGTTGATAAGGGGTGTATATATATATGTATATATATATATATATATATATATATCTATATATATATATATATATATATATGTATATATATATGTATATAAATATATATATGTGTGTGTGTGTGTTGTGTGTGTGTGTGTGTGTAAAAACTTAACTATAGGCACAGACAGTGAGACAGGCAAGCCAACAGAGAGATATATAGACAAAAGAAAGCACCCTTTTCTGATATGACACATAACGATCAAAGAAATACACGAACCAGCCTTTCACTGTCAAGAATCACTGCTTTAACTTAGACTAAGATCAATTAACTGCCACACTGAAAAATGTCACATGGTCGACACATTCAACAGAAACGCTAATTACCTTCCGTCGAAGAGGCTGAAGTCTGTGTTGATCATCACTTATGCTGGTGTATCATGTGTGTGTGCTTCTTCACTCGGTTCAGCACAAGATAGGGAGTTCAATATTTCCCACGGCTAAAAGGTTTAATTAACGCTGATAAGACAACACAGGACGTCTGTGGTGTAGGCGTTGTGATCAGGCTTCGTAATTCCGGGTATTCGGTTTCTTTTCTTCTTTTTCTTTTCTTCTTTGCATTCGTGTTTTTGTGCGTGTTTAGGTCAGATTATCAGTTGGGCTGCCTCTATAAATTCGCATGTTAGTTGCAGGTCCCTCGTGGTTTCCCGTAGTATGCCCTGCACACTTTTCTCTTGAGGCCAGGTTTCTTTTCGAAGTTGTAAGTTCAGTGGGCAGTCCAGCAGAATGTGCTCAGGTGTTTGGTATCCTGTTTGATTTTAACTGCGGGCGATTTGACAACAGACTGCCCTGCGTTGATTTCGACAATGGTTTGAGAGTAAACAGTTCAGAGGCAAGCGGCGTACAACTCAACTCAAAATTGCACAGTAAATCCAAAACAGCTAAAATATAAAATGCCGTGTTGGTTCTGAATGTCCGGTAAAGAATACGCAACTTTAAACAACAACCGCGAGTCGCGGTAGTGTAGCGGCTATCCACTCGAACGTCTTAGGTTAGAATCCGAATCCAGAATGAAATCTTTTTGAAACTGACTTTGGCTTTCAGGTGGGACCAGCCTGCAATGGGAACCAGTTACTGTCCTGGAAAACAAAGACAACTGGCGTGATGTTGACCTCCCAACCGTCGAGTGAATAATGGTACGTAAAACTATAAATCTGCCGTCTGTATAAAATGCCAGGATGCCGGGTTATATCCAACCTGCAACGATGTGCCAAACGTTGGTTCTAATAATGTCGTAATAAATGTTTTGCTTTGTGGCTTAGGCTTTGCGAACGCGCTCCGTTAATGCGGGGAACTGGGTTTGATCACACTTGCAAACTATTTGTCTTGCCTTGGTTTCAACAGTTGTACCGAGAGCTGACCGTTCATATGAGCAATAGCAAACTATTGAACGTAAAATTTGGCTAGAAAAACTACAACAGCCAAACAATACTAGGATTGGTTCTGTAACGTCCTGTAAAGGATACGTAACTAACTATATGTCGCCGTCTGTCGCTTAAGCGTTGCGAACGCGGTTCGTAATGCCAGGATGCCGGGTTATATCCCACCTGCAAACGATAAAAAAAAAAGAGAACCTATGATGCAATGGCTAGCTTGCTTGCCTGTCTTTCCGTGGTAACAGGCCTAAATCTTCGCTGCAGTGGATCTGAAAAACAACTACCAGGGGCTCCCAGGTAGATCCAGCTTTAAATAACTGCAAGGAAATGTGTAGAGAAGTAAAATCGAAGGGCATGATACTAACCATCTTATAAATCTGGGCCGATTAGTCTATAAAAACGATACTGACACAGTTCTCCTAATACCGTTGGTAGTGTGCAAATATGATAGACATGTGAACGATGACATCATTGTCATCATCATTATCATTATCACGGATCAGTTCAGAGTTCCTCCCCCCCCCCCTCCCATTCTTATGGCAAAGTCATCCAAGTATACATAGTAGAGCTCCAATATTCACCCACGCCAGTATTCATCCTTTAAAAAAAAAATTAGACCATTTTTTTTGCATTACAATCTGTGTTTGATATTCGCCTAAAAGTCAATAGTCGTCCCTCCTTCAGCTTGGCCGGCGAGTCGTCAGGTAAGGAAAAAGAAGGCGATGAACCTGTTTCAAGTGCTGCAATTAAAGAATCGCTAACCACTTGGGTAAAAGTGCAGATTTTCATTTAGAAATTGGCACTCACGCATCACTATAGTTAATAAGCGTATACATTTATTTGATTACAATATTATTGGTCACTTTCAGAAAATGAAAAAAAAAAAAAAAATTTAAAAAGTAGAAATACAAATGAGATCATCCATATCATCACTTGCCCTTTCTGACATTAAGCGTTATGGGGAAGACCAGTTTGCGATCCATTTTTGATGGGCCGGCAAATGGCAGTTTGTGACAATGTTAGAAACTCGACCAAACGTCTTCACTCAATATCCATTTTGTTCTGATGCAAATCTATTTTACCTTCTGCAGTGGCTTTGATGGTTTTTTTTACAGTCTGTTGATAATATCACTTCTAACTTGTGAATTCGTTCGTTTCTCAGGCAATGTATTAATTTTACTTAGATTATAAATCACAGTGTCCAAGTCTAGAGCACACAGTATTGGTATTATTATGCTGTTTATAATCTGTTTCTTGGCCCTCACACTTATGTTTGTATGTACTACTGTATAACGTTTTTAAAAACAAATGCAGGTAAATCACCGGGAACTGCTGATTAATTATCAAAATGAATCTCCAAAGTATTTTTTATGTGACATAATGACACAAAATGCGACACTAATGAAAGTGACTTCCTTTCCTAAAAAAATTGCCTTTTTTTTGTGGGTGTGTGAGTAAGCCAACAGTATATTTACGTCAATACATTATGCATGACGATAAAACCATTTGCAGTGTTAAAAATTTTATAAAATATCTTTTGTATTGCAAGATCAGTGATTTTTTGCTGCTTGGTTTTTTTTACAGTGTTTGTGAAGAATTCTTTATCGAAATTCAAGATAATGTAAGTCAATTCCTATGGGGAAAAAACTCGTCTGATATTCATCCTTTTTAATATTCGCTCATCCCCTCAGGAACGGATTACTGACGAATATTGAAGTTCCAATGTATCTCTTTGCC
>CAJHNH020002532.1:20000-100000 GCA_905116865.2 Candidula unifasciata
GCATATAGGGCTACACCTAAATTTATTAGAACAATCGGCACTTCGTGGGTGATTTGGTCAACATCACGCCAGTCGCCTTTATGTCCCATGATATTACATGGTACCAATTTAATGCTAGGTCGAACTGGGAGCCAAGTTAAGTTTTGAAATAAAATCAAGCTCGTTCGAATTTAAACCCACAGCCTTCCGATCCCCAGAGAAGGGTCTAGACGCTACAACAAGACGGCTCCAAAATCCACGATAAGGTCTGGAATTGTATTTCTTTGGACGGCGAGGGGAAGGGAGGGGAGGGGGCTCTTAACCTGCCCACCCCCCCCCCTTTCCACCCACCCACACCATTCTTCCCGGTTATCTGTGTCTATCACACATGTGTGCTTATATCAATGCAGCAAATTTTCACTTTCAGCTTCTATAATCGCCGGATAAGCTTACCTCAGGTTATTGACATGATATCGCTTTAAAAAAGCGAAACATAGGCGCTATTGCACAGTCCCGTCCAACAGATGTAACTTGGATAACGTGCTTGATTAAAAAGTTAAATGAGAATGCTAAATATTTTTAAATGGGGTAACGACTAGACGCTCGTCTCATATCTGATGGTCGTGTGCTCGGACATTAATTTTTTTTAGAAAAAGATCAGATCAAAGCAACCTGAAGTGGGTACCAGGTGTAGTCCTGAGTAATAAATCACCCACCAAATGCTCTTTGGTCTATAAAATATAGGTTTAGCCCAATACACCTAAAGGCGGGGTAAAGGGTTCTTTACTAGCATTCCTCAGGGTATTACCATTGGGGAGCTGCGTAGTTTCTAGGCATAACCTTGAGTGCTGGAAGTCCTGGGTTCAAGCCACGGTGAATGCTGTGATTTTTTTTACGTGGACTTATAGCAATTTCCCCTGGTCTTTGGGTAGTAAAATCGGACGCTTGTGTGTATTGTTGCGCACGTAAAAATAAATTACCTAGCAGTTGGAAATCGAAAAATAGTAGCCTAACGGTGCTGTAAGGGCAAAAATGTGGACTTAAAAATCTACCCAAAGTATTTCAGGATCCTCGTCGGTGCTACAGAGTTCGCTCAGGCTTAAGTTAGAAGTAGAACGGAACACTTATCGGTTACTACTCTTGTGCCATGATGTTGATCCATTGTTTAAACCGTTTAAATCTAAACCAAGGTTTTTCACCTTATGCCCCCATGCTTATATCGCTAGAATAGATGAAACACATAGGCGCTAGTACACAGTCGCACCCAACATCTGATACTATGATTACGTGCTTTCCAAAGCAAACAAGACATTTTTTTTTCTCAACAATGACCTTGACCCCCAAGTCAACCCAGCCTTGTCTGGATACTAGGCTTGGGACGTAAAGGCAACCTGTGTAGCGTTGACCACATCACCTATCCCGTGTCGATTGCATGTCGTAAGAGTCGACTAATTGGGGAGCTTCCTTTGAAGTCAGAGTGCATCTGCCGGAGAGGCAAGGAACCAACAGTCTGTATTCAAAAGAATGAGATCTGTAAAACTGATGCACATGCAACACTCAGGTTCTGGAACAGGACTGCAGTTCAGTAGTGGACGAGCAACCAGAACTTTCCGCCAGAGTATACAGCTGGTGAACGCGAAGAAGAAGAAGAAGATTGGTCTATAAGATACTGCCAAACACGCTGGAAGGCGTGGACACGAGTTTGTTTACTTTAAAAAAAAAACGTTATCATAGTTATTAAAGACGGAAGATATATGACTCTCTGTCCTCATTCTCCGCATCCTGCTCTCGTTTACCTTAAGAAAAAAAATACAGTCATTCATTTACAATCATTCATCAATTTAAATCTTGCATGCATTTATTTCATGCAATTTGTTTTTATAGTTTTTCGTTGCTTTATCGTATCTCCATGAACTCATTTTTTTTTTTTTAAATTCTGTGTAGGCAGTACCAAATAAAATGATGATGATGATAGCATAGTAAAAGATTATAGATAATGAACACCATATACGGTACAGGCTCCATGTGGATCTATATGATCCATTTCTTCCAAATTAGATACTTCAAAAGTCGTTGAGCATAGGCAACACTCTGGAACACAAATGGATTTCAGACCACTTAGTTTAGTCCTTCAAGTATCAACACTTGACACATAGCTCGCAAACATCTTCAGCAAAGACACATAAACAATCCAGCATCGTAAACAATCACTTATCGTCGGCAGGAAAACTTGTATATTGTGCTGCAAATTGCCTGTAATAAGTCTACAAGTGCTTTCATATGGGGCATTTTCAGAGTTGTGAGTCACACGCTGTTTGTTCTCTTTTCATACAAGCTGTATTATACAAGGCTTGTTTAGCTGGATATCTATCTATCTATCTATCTATCTATCTATCTATCTATCTATCTATCTATCTATCTATCTATCTATCTATCTATCTATCTATCTATCTATCTATCTATCTATCTATCTATCTATCTATCTATCTATCTATCTATCTATCTATCTATCTATCTATCTATCTATCTATCTATCTATCTATCTATCTATCTATCTATCTATCTATCTATCTATCTATCTATCTATCTATCTATCTATCTATCTATCTATCTATCTATCTATCTATCTATCTATCTATCTATCTATCTATCTATCTATCTATCTGTCTGTCTGTCTGTCTGTCTGTCTGTCTGTCTGTCTGTCTGTCTGTCTGTCTGTCTCTCTATCTCTCTATCTCTCTATCTCTCTATCTCTCTATCTCTCTATCTATCTATCTATCTATCTATCGATCGATCGATCGATCGATCGATCTATCTATCTATCTATCTATCTATCTATCTATCTATCTATCTATCTATCTATCTATCTATCTATCTA
Organism: Candidula unifasciata; assembly: GCA_905116865.2. Taxonomy (NCBI): domain Eukaryota; kingdom Metazoa; phylum Mollusca; class Gastropoda; order Stylommatophora; family Geomitridae; genus Candidula; species Candidula unifasciata. Next base: position 22,858 of record CAJHNH020002532.1, read on the forward strand.
TCTATCTATCTATCTATCTATCTATCTATCTATCTATCTATCTATCTATCTATCTATCTATCTATCTATCTATCTATCTATCTATCTATCTATCTATCTATCTATCTATCTATCTATCTATCTATCTATCTATCTATCTATCTATCTATCTATCTATCTATCTATCTATCTATCTATCTATCTATCTATCTATCTATCTATCTATCTATCTATCTATCTATCTATCTATCTATCTATCTATCTATCTATCTATCTATCTATCTATCTATCTATCTATCTATCTATCTATCTATCTATCTATCTATCTATCTATCTATCTATCTATCTATCTATCTATCTATCTATCTATCTATCTATCTATCTATCTATCTATCTATCTATCTATCTATCTATCTATCTTTCTATCTATCTATCTTTTCTCTCCCTTTATGTTTACTCAGTTGCTTGTACGACCCATTTTAAAACCATTTTTTTTTCAGTGTAATTTCTCAGTGTCTATCTTACTCCCCCACCCTGCATCTTATCCTCTGTTAGCTATTTCTTTTTTTTTTTTTTACATTATGACCTGCCTATCTAGTAATTCACTACTGAGTTATAAAATTAAGAAATGAATCTTCATTCGTTTTCTTTCTTTGGCCAAGAATGATGAAGCATAATAGATTTCCGAGAAATGGTACTGCATCTCTTGTCGCAGTTGCTTTCCTCTGTTATTAACATATATAGGGAAACATGTCGATTGCGGCTTTCTAAGAACTACGTTTTGATAACATACATTATAGATAAGCATTATCTTTGTAGACTTCGTTTTATCATGGTGGGGGGGGGGGGTGTATACACACTATCCTCTTTAAAGCATGTCGCAAAAGTTGTATAATTAACCGTCTTTCCTTGAAAGTCATAGTGGATCTGCCCAAGAAGCGACGAACCAATATTCTACATACAAAAAGCACAGATTTGTAAAACCGGTGTGCACGCAAAGCATAAAGTTCTGGAACATCACAAAAACCCGTTCAAATGTGGACGAACAACTGCCAGAAGTTACAGGCAGTGAACGTGAAGAAGAAAGAAGAAGATAAACGTAATTTCCTGACAAAATTACTCAGGCTACTAGCAAAGCAGAAGTTAAACCCCTTCCTTATAAGAGATATGACACATTATCAATTTTAATGAAGAAATGTTCGATGTCACTAAATCTCAAACAAAAAACTTGTACATAATAAAATGTATTATATTTAAAGAATAATTTCATTGTTATAATTCTTATATAACAATAATAACGTAAACTGAATAACAGCTGCGTTGCATACCGATTTGTTTTTTAGTTTAACGTTTAACTTTCGCACAATACACTTTCTTACGGAACCGGATACACCACTGTGTTGCGAAACACAGTTTGGAAAATTTTGGTTTAGATGATTTCGGTGGAAAAGGGGACAGGCAATTAATTTTATATATATATATATATATATATATATATATATATATATATATATATATATATATATATATATATATATATATATATATATATATATATATATATATATATATATACAAAGACTAAAACTATGTTGAACCGAGATAGGGAAAACTGATTAAATCAAGTTTAGGAGGTAATAACTAATATTAGTGTGATAGGCTCGAGAACGACAGAGACTGCTGTTCAGCAGCTTGACGATTTTGGTTTGTTCGGCGGATACTCTTGTTTACAAACGCGGAAAAGTCTGGCCACTGTGTATAACAAGGCCAGCTCACTCTCTATTTAGGGCTTTTTGACTTCCAGACGCACCCTGTAGAGCTGTTGTGCCCCTGCACATCGGGCTAGCCAGCATGGGTATGTGCGACTGCAGGAAAAGGCCGGTTGTCTGAATGATTTCCCTGGCTGGTCCCACGGTACGTTTCATTTGGTTAGGTTGTGTTAGATTTGATTTTCATTGTATATCCTCGCTAGGAGATAGTTTGATGGCAGGTCGCTATAAGTGATTTGTTAGCATTTGAAGCTTAACGTACATGTTAAATATGTTTCGGTTTTTGCCATTATTGAGGTAATCTCGCTGAGCGCATGGTGTCATTATCATATTTCCTTGTTAGCTGGAGATGATTAGCACTATGGTCCAGCACGTTGGTTGTTGTTAATGTTGCTATTTGTGAACCACACTGATTTTATGTTAAGCGAAATACACAGCTGTTTAATGTGGTAATCACAGTTCCAGTAGTTTTTGGTTCAGATTAGGACTTGTGGTTAGTGTGCCTATTTATTATTTGTTGCCTGGCTGATCTAGACTGCACACAGAAGATTTCTTGTCTGGGCTAGAATATTTCTGTCTCTGGTCCCCGCCTAACGAACTCTTTTTCTTAATTTTTTTTCTTAGTACTTAGAGCTTAGCGCTTCTAGTACATTAGAAGGGAAAAAATTATACAAGAAATGACACAATAGATAATTTCAGGCTAGAAATGATTTAAATAGCACAATGCATAATTACTGCTGGATAAATGATAAGAGAACGGATTATATAGAGATAATCAATACTGCCAAGGAGTAAGTTGAATTGAACTTTGAATCAATAATATTGGATAAAAAGTACACTTAATTATATAACAGATAACCACAATACATGTTATAAAAATAAAAATAAAACAACCAAATAAAAAAAAAAAAAAAAAAAAAAACAAACATAGTAATGAATAATATTGAGCAAGCTAAACCGAAGAACCGAAGAAAGAAGTATTTACTCCAGCATATATTTGAGTGAGTTTGTTTCCTCCTCATAAACTTCACTCATCACAATCTAGATCTGTCATTCCTAGCAATTTTATCAGGACTACAGCCTCACATCTTTTTATTTCGGGTTCAAGTGCTATGGTACTTTAAAGGTGGACAAATTGCACAAGAGACTCTTATTTTTCACTCTTATAGTCGGCTCCTGAAGACGTGCCCAGCTAAAGCAATATGTAACTCAACTGTTTTGTGTATGCTGTTAAAATTTAGCATGCAGTCGGTTAATAGTAGAGTTGTTTTGATTCAAGAACTGACATCACAGCACTCAGGGCATTCCCATTACCGCTCCGTTCCCATCTTCAGCAGCCAGTGCAGAGTTTCAATGCTAATAGTGCTAGTAGCATTCTTATTAAACGTCCATCTTGCCTTTTCTCTGATCCTCGAGCATCGGCAAGAATCCTCGTCCCTCCGCGCTGCATCAATCTCCCCAGACAGTAGTGATCCATCTGCTTCTTCGAACTGTACAAGCTCTCCCACAAGGCACTAGCCACGCCTGCCTTATCATGCATCTGTATTTCCCTAAGTTGTGCACAGCCAGCCAGTCTGTCCGCCGGTTCATTTCCCAATACACCGGCGATTCTCGGAGAAACAATCAGGACAATAATCCTCACCCGTGTCCTCCGCAGTGAAGCATGCCACTCTGCACGAAGCATGCCTGTCCTGACCTTCCTCAGCATGCTTTCTGAGTCAGTTACAATCACGATGTTTATGTGTTTTGCTCTCTAACCAGCGGAAAGATTGGTTTTCCTTGCGTCTTTTTTTGCGGCAAATTAAAAAATGGACACCAATTGAAAAAAAAAAAAATGCTTGCTGTTAACAGAGTAAAGTCGGTTTTGTAAAACATCAGGTTGCTTTCGTAGGCCTTTCACTCTCAGTTGGTCATTTCCAGCATTGGTCTCCTGTGAGTTGTGAATTTTTCATTGTGTGCGGAATAAATTATTAAAATACTCACCATCCATACCTACACATGTGAACTGAACAGTCTCAACGCGTTTGTCAGTTACCGTATATTTTTCTAGGGGTATACACATTATTAGACATGTGCAGCTTTAAGAAAACAGCAGCATTTTCGCAAATGTAAATTATAATATCATAACGGGCATCTGAAATCTAAGACAATCTGCAAAAAACTCGTCTTGGTGCACACATGAGTTTTGGAGATATGTATTAAAGTTTGAGGGTAAGATTTCTTAAATCACCTTAAGCACGGGTAGTCTAGCTTTGTGGTTAAACACACCCATGGTCTTGGGTTCGAATCTGCATTGTGTCTAAATGTGTTTCATATTGACCCCAGGTTGACTCAGCCTAAATAGTCCTGGGAAGTAAAGACAGGGTTGACAACATCACTGATCGACTGCTAAATGATCTATGGATATATGAGTCTAGCTAGCATCTTAACGCTAAGGAAGATTGGCTAATAAACAGCATCTTGTCTCGGAGGCGGAAATATGTTGATCTTATTAGGCACCATGGCGGTTTGGGGAAAAAAAAAGCAGAAGGCATGGTAACCGGAAGGAAGGCAGGGGCCGATCAACACGAAGAAGGGCGCAGGACATACGTGACTCAATTAATATGAAAGTACACGAGGCGGGAGAGCTGGCGAGAGACCGAGTTTCTTTCACGCAGACCGTGATGAGAACGACGTTCTACAAATCACCTGCTCCATGATAATGATGAGCCAGTAGCATGTGTCCAATGAGCATCAAAATGGACAAATGGGCACACACACGATGATATAAAAATTTGATAATATAATACCTGAATGTGACACAGACATTACTTTTGACATTACTTGCCACAGGTCGGTATAGCGTCGCGTTCATCTGATTGGTTTCGGTTTTGTCTTTTTTCGGACTAGGTCACTTTCATTCAGCTTAGGTCGTTTTCATCCGGCTTAGGCCGGTTTCATCCAGCTTCGGTCACTTTCATCCTGCTTAGGTTACTATAATCTGGCTGCGGTCACTTCCATAAATATGCGGTCACCCCCAAGTACGCTCGACATTTGAAGCTATAGCAAAACTCTTGGTCTTAACTTAATTATTCATACTAGGATCATTTACATTCTCTAATTAGTCTGTTTATCCTGCTTACAGGGCCGGAAATCCCTATATGACAGAAGGGATCGGTTAGGTTTCGACCTTAATAACCTGGTAGGCGGACATATATCAAATGTTTATAGCTAGAGTGGTTTCCTATACATCACGGAGAGATGTTCTCCTGTCGACTTCCTGAACCGTATGATTCTATCGGTGATCTATTGTCCGTACTTTACGCAATATCTGGTGGATGATTTCCTTTTAATGTCACTTGTTGAAACATTATTTTCCTTACTCACATCCATCGCTCTTCTCCCATTTCTCCCTACTCATTCTCATTCGTCTACTCCTAGATACGTTAAATTTTTTCCTAAACCTTTGCAGCTTAAACCTATCCCTCCTCTTTTCGATTCCGTAATTGACAGTATCGTTATCATAACCAATATAATCATCATCACCTTCACAAAAAACCGTTATTATAATATTCTTAATTATTACCACAATCATCATCGCCATCATTATCATCAGAATCAGTACCGGCAGCATCATTAACATTTTCTTTTCTTATTCTACTTATTTATTTTCCTCCTGTACTAAATTTACTAGAACCACATCACTGTTGGACTCGCTAGCAATCTATTCACTGTGCAACCATAAAACTAGCTACACTGAATGACTAAGAACTTGAAAAACGTCATTAAATAGATAAAACAATTGAAATCAAAACAATAAACGAATAAAACACTTGGAAACCCTTCTTTAGTGACTAGTGGCCTGAGTCACGAAGTATCATTTTACCGTCTTAGTAAAACACGAGAAAACTTAACTGAATGACTAAAAACACGTGAAATCACTTTACTGAATCAATGAAAACACATGAAATCACTAAATTTTTAAAACACGTAAAATCACTTCACTGCATAACTAAAAAGATATTCTTCTTCTTCTTCTTCTTCTTCTTCTTCTTCTTCTTCTTCTTCTTCTTCTTCTTCCGTTCGCCTGAAATAAGTTGTCTATATCAGCAGTTTTGTCTCTTGTATACATTTCACTGTCGTTGTTAGTTCATTCAGTGGTCCATAGAGTTTACGTTCCATTGTTGTTCTTTTTGGCCAAAAGGTTTGCCTTAATGTGTCAAAATCGGTGCAGTCCTGGAGTACATGCTCTGCTGTCTGGGGCACATTTCCACAGGTGCACATGGCTGATACACTTGAATGGCTTGAATTTTGTGTACATGTGGTTACGTAATCGGTTGTGCCCTGTTCTGAGGCGGAGGATAATGACTTGTTCTGGTCTGTCCATAATAAAATAGCCGTCTTGTGCTGGGGCTGCTGGTTTCCTGATCGATTAAAGATTCTTTTCTTTTGGTGGTATGTGACTGGTACATCCGGCTGCTCTTTTGTCGCACCTTCCTCTGCCAGTTGATCAGCTTTCTCATTTCCAGGCACTCCACAATGAGACGGTATCCACTGCATTACGACTCTTCGCTGAAGGCTGAGTTGTGTCAGCAGTGTTTGCAATTCTGGTAGTTTCCTAGACTGGAGTGCTTCAAGTACTGATTTAGGATCTGTCAGCATTACCACATACTGTGAGCCAAGGTTGGTATTTAGCAGTTTCTCTGTAGCTATCTTGATAGCCTGGGTTTCTGTATCGTAGTTATGGGAGTACTTCCCTGTTGGTATGCTGGACTTATCCCTAGTACCATCTGGGAATTCGATGTACACTCCAGCACCACCATTTCTAACTACACGTTCTGCGGATCCATCTGTATAGACTCTGACTTATTGTTCTTGTGGGTATTCTTCATCAATATAACTGAGGGTGGCCATTCTGCGTTGTACACTATCTTGCTCTTTCTTGTCAAATATCCTTTTCACATTTGTCTGGATTTGTACCGTTAGTTTACATTTTTCTCTCCATGGGGTTTGTTCCGGAATACTTTTAAGTGGGCAACCAATTTTGGAAGGTCAGGAGTTTGTCTACATATTGTTTTTGCTTGGTGTATAAAGCTGCTTCTTTTTAACCGTATCAAGGTTAAGTATTAAATCTATTTTTCCATCAGGTGATCTGGCATACTGAGGAACTTTTCAGCTTGTATTTGCAACCTTGTATCTCTGCGTTCTCTCAGTGCCTGTGTTTTCCCAGCTTTCTCCATTTCTAATATGGGGGTTCATATCATCCCTCCTGTGATGACTCTGAGCGCTTGATTTTGCACTTTGTCCAACTCCTTTACTGTTGTATTAGATGCTGAACACCATGCAGTTGACCCATATTCAAAGTGTGGAAGTATGCTCTGCTTGTATACTTTATTGAGTATTTTCCCATCGGCTCCCCATGTGGTTCCACTTAGTTTTCTTAGTATTGCTGTCTTCCTCCTGGCTTTGGTTGCTGCCTTGTTGATATGTTTTCTCCATGTCATCAAATGTGACTCTTAGGTATATGGGCTCTTTATCATTTCTTAGGGGTATTCCGTTTATTTTGATGGTGCCGGCTTTTTGCTTTGGGGAGAGGGTAAATAGTGTGGTGCTGTGTTGATGCTGACACACCATCTATTGGCCCATGCCTAAAGTGCATTTGTAGCCCGCTGTAGTGTTTTTGTGGCTATCGTTGCATGTTCATTGGTGCACCACAGTACCAGGTCGTCGACATACATTGCTAGTTTGATTTCATTTGGTATCTCAGCAACGAGATCGTTTATGAATAAGAGGAAAAGTGTGGGCACAGGACACCACCTTGAGGGACGCCTTGTCGCAGTAAAACTTTTTTACTTCTAAAACCATCTACCTGTACCCGGGCTCTTCTGTTATGTAGATATGCTTTAATCCAATTGTACATTTTTCCATTTATTTTATAGTTTCTCAATTTCTTCAAAAGCCCCTCCTTCCAAACCTTATCAAAAGCTTTCCTTAAATCTATCCATGCCGCGAGTACCAGTTTCTTATCTTGAAAAGCATCCTCTATTTTTATTTCTCTATTTCTAAAAACATATAAAATTACTTCACTGAATCCTAAAAACAGGTGAAATCACTGCATGACTAAATTACGTCAAATCACATAATCAATAAGAACACGTGAAATTACTGAAAGACTAAAACACGTGAAATCACTGAATGACTAAAACACGGGAAATCACTGGATCAATAAAAACACGTGAAATCAATAAATGACTAAAACATGTGAAATAACTGAATGACTAAAACACGTGAAATCACTGGATCAATAAAACAAGTTTAATCATTAAATGACTGAAACACGCGAAATCACTGAATAAATAAAAACATGTGAAATTATTGAATGACTAAAACACGTGAAATCACTGAATCCATAAAAACACGTGAAATCACTAATTCAATAAAAACACATGAAATTACCCACTTATTAAAACACGTGACATTAGTTCAATGAATTGCTAAAAAAGACGTGAAATCCCTTCACTGAGTGACAAAAGACACATAAAATATCTGTTTCAATTGACTAAAATCACGTGAAACTACTTTACTGAATAGCATAAAAATAAAACTATATTCAGCCAAAATACCTAGAGGAAAGCACTGTCACAATTGTGATACAGAAGATCAAGCCATCAAAAAAGCAGCAGACTGACGTTAAATATAATTCATACTTCACAACCCGTCGTGTTACTAACAAAAGCAAGAGCGATACTTAAGGTACTACGATCTGGCAACTTACCTGGTAGACAAACATTACTCTGCAAACTAGGCAACTAGTGTAAGGTACCGTCCCACTGTGGAGTTACCAGTCTCTTATCCACAAAAGAAGAGAATAATCAAATCAATCGAAAAAGCTACCAAAATCTGCACCGGATGATTACCATATTATGGACAGACCAGAGCACGTTTTTATTCTACGCCTTAGAACAGGACACAGTCTTCATCGCAGCGACATGTATACGAAATATTTAATCGGCGAATCAGCATACGAGTATTGCATGCAGCACTCTAGGACACTGAAAAAGTACAATGTGGATAAAACCCTCATATGTACTATAGAATATTTGTATGCTAAGGCCAGCAGTGCTGTCACGCTGAACGGACAAATATTGGTAGCTGGTTCCGAACAACAGTAGGAGTCCGGCAGGGCCGCCTCCTCTCCCCAACACTGTTTAACATCTTTTTTAAGAAAAAATTATGACTGATGCCCTAGAACAACATCATGGAACAGTATCAGAGGTCGAAGTGTAACAAACTTAAGGTTTGCAGATGACATCGATGGGTTGGCCGGAGAAGAGCAAGAGCTAGTCGAGCTTGTAAATCTACTCGATAAAACATCGACCAAGTATGGCATGGAAAAGAACTCAGAAGAAACAAAAGTAATGACTAATAATCAAGCTGGCAGAATCTCACCAAACTATCTTAATTGTCACAAATTATAACTAGTGACTCATTTTACATATTTAGGATCCATTTTAAGTGACTTGAGATCACGACCAGAAATTATGTCTAGGCATGCCCAGACAACAGTCCTTGCCAAGCAGAAAACATTTTGGAGATCCAAAAACATTTCATGTAAAACTAAATTTCGATTCATCAGAGCACTAGCTATTGGTACATTTACATATGGCTGTGAAACGTGGACCTTAACAGCTGAATAAAAAAAAAAAAAAAAGATACCAGCATTAGAAATGCGATGTTTCAGAAAAATTCTTGGCATATCATACAGAGACCACATAACAAACAAAGAAGTTCGCCATAAAATTATACATCAAACTGGCAACTATGAACCTCTTTTAACTACAGTGAAAAGGCGGAAATGCAATGGTATGGACATGTAATGAGATCTAACGGCCTCTCAAAAACAATACTGCAGGGCTCAGTAGAGGAAAAGAGGAAAAGAGGCAGACCAAGAAATACCTGGTTACAGTATCTGACTGACTGGACCGGCCTCATCCTTGCAACTGTGAAATCCATCGCAACTGACCTCCAAAGGTGGAGAGAGCTGATCAGACGACAGTCAACAGAAACTGGTGACCCAACGACATGTAGTGTTACGAGATGATGATGCTGATGATAATCAGCCATGTGCACATGTGGATTGGCACCTGAGACAACAGATCCTCCAAGACTGTCCCAAATACAACAAATCAAGGCAAAACTTTTAACCAAGAGAAAGACCGGTACAAGACAAACTTTACGGGTCGCTTGGTGATTTAAAAAAGACAGTGAAAAAAGTAAAGTAAAGATCCCTTTTCACGCCTTTCGGCGCATCGGGCATATGGGCAGAGCGTCCCATATTTTTTACAGACCAATCGGCACTCGGTGGGTAATGTGGTCAGCATTAAGCCGGATAGACAACATTGCCTATATACAAATAATCAATTTCAAGCGACCGAAAGAAGCTGAAGAAGAAGAAGAAGAAGAAGAAGAAGAAGAAGAAGAAGAAGAAGAAGAAGAAGAAGAAGAAGAAGAAGAAGAAGAAGAAGAAGAAGAAGAGAAGAAGAAGAAGAAGAAGAAGAAGAAGAAGAAGAAGAAGAAGAAGAAGAAGAAGAAGAAGAAGAGAAGAAGAAGAAGAAGCAGAAGAAGAAGAAGAAGAAGAAGAGAAGAAGAAGAAGAAGAAGAAGAAGAAGAAAGAAGAAGAAGAAAGAAGAAGAAGAAGAAGAAGAAGAAGAAGAAGAAGAAGAAGAAGAAGAAGAAGAAGAAGAAGAAGAAGAAAAAGAAGAAGAAGAAGAAGAAGAAGAAGAAGAAGAAGAAGAAGAAGAAGAAGAAGAAGAAGAAGAAGAAGAAGAAGAAGAAGAAGAAGACGAAGAAGAAGAAGAAGATGATGAAAAAGAAGAAAAATAAAAAGAAGAAGAACTTCATTAAATGACTAAAAACACGTGAAATTATTTTACTGAATGACTGCAAAATTTTTTTATATCACTTCACTTCTTCGTTTATTGCTCTCTACTTACTCTCATAATCTTTTTTATTATTTTTTTATTATTGATCTTCATGTGATGTTTGAGGCAACTGCCGTGTAGTTGGTTTATGTTATAACTTCTCAGCCTCCGTTTGAATAATGGGAAGACAGAAATAATGGTGGTATCAAAGAAACGAACTGTTTCTAAATGTGTAAAAAAAAGTCGATGGTATTATTTTAGGACAAGCACAGAAATTTAAGTATCTGGGCACATGGATAACATCAGATGGAAGATGCATAACTGAGATAATAAACAGAATAGGACAGGCAAAAACTGCATTTTATAAAATAAAAAAAACAACAAATCCTTGTCATTGAGAGTTAGAAAAAGAATTCTTGCCTGCTACTTACATGCAGTTTTAACATATGGCTGTGAATCCTGGACAGTCGGTAGGCAGGCCAAACAATTTCTAGAGGCTTCAGAGATGTGGTTTTACAGAAGAATGGTTAGAATACATTGGACAGCCAAAAAGAGCAACCAAAAGGTTTTGAAAGAGGCGGAAGCCCAAAGACAACTTATCACAGACATCAGAAGGAGACAGTCATCATTTTTCGGCCATGTTATGAGAAGAGGGAAAATAGAACATGTTGTGACCACTGAAAAGATCTGTGGAAGGAGGGTTAGAGGAAGACAACAAGAGAAGATGCTTGACAGTCTTGTTGCATGGCATGGAGGTGTGTCGGCACACGAACTGATACATGCTGCAGGAGACCGCAGATTATGGAGAGGCATGATCGCCCACGCCAGTCGGCAAGGAACCTGATGATGGTGAATAACTTCACTGAATGACTAGACACACGTGAAATCATGCTACTGAAAAACTAAAACACCTGTGGTCACTCATTTGAATGACTAGAACTCGGGAAATCAATCGAGCCGCAGAAAGAGACCCAACCATGTGCGAGTTTTGAAGCTTCTCCCCCCCCCCCACCCCCACACCACCCATAATTGCCTTGGCCCCTGACTCCCTCCCGAAAATGTTGTAGAGCTAAGCTACCTTCCCCCTCCCCACTTAACCATGCAAGCAAATTCTCTTTCTAACTCTGTTTATAAATATCACATTATTTACATGCATTATTTTTTTCGCCATTCAGTACACAACAACAACAACAATGACAATAATCAAAATAGCAATAACAATAATAAATTTTTCATATTTTGTATTTTTAAACAATTAAGCAATGTTTACGTCTGCTTGAGGTGAAATTTGTAAGGAGGCTGAATCCACTGCAATATTTTCTTTGTGACGACGCATCTGAAACCTAGTACAAAGAAGTCATTTATCTCATTTTCAACAATCTATTTTAAAGGTCCTCACTCTCAAACGCCAACTTCCACAAAACGCTTTATAGTCAAATAGTTTACTCTGCATTAAAATAAATCCCTAAGTTGATATAGAAAAGTACAGTAAAAAGACACATTTTCAGGCCCGCTTGGTATCTGTGTTACTTAGGCGCTTTGTAACTCGGAGCTGCCCGGTTTTATTCTAGCCATGGATAATTTGGCAGCATATCGCTTTGCGTTGATTTTGATAGTGGTGAGGCTATCGAACCTTTCAGATTGCAATGCAAACTTTGAAGGTAAAATTGCCTTGTGAAATCACAACCAGTAAAAAAGATGCTTGGGTTTATTCTGCAACGTTCTGTAAAGGATATGCCACTAACTCTTCCCGGCGTAAAGAATATATGGAGCCAATCTCAAAATGTGGGTATAGCATATTGGCATTGAGTGGAGAATCTGGTAGTTATATGCCCACCTTTGTTTTACCGTGAGAGTCCTTGGTTCCCATTATAGCCATTGTATAGTATGTGGAACTGGAAAGGGGCGGGCGGAGAGGTGAATTAGAGATAAGATATATATATCTGGAGAGGAAATGAGAGGTGAAGCTCGAACGCATGACTACTTGATGAGAAAGGAAACTAGACTGTAATTCCTTCTGTTGTTCTTACTGTGCACTGACTAATCACTAATCTTTCATCTTCCAGTCTTGTTATTCCCATACAATTCTTCGTCCCTGTAACGAAATAAATAGTTATCTCATACAGCTTCAAGCAGATTTTCTCAGGTCAACAGTCAACGTTCGACTTCCAGCGGAAATAAAAACCCTCGCCCTGGAACTCAGCAATGAATACAAGATTGTATTGTCGGAAAACAAAACCAAGACGTTGATGTGATCGTCGCTGGAGTTATATAACTCGTCGTTGTGCTACACACTATATAAAAACACGCGGGAATTCGAACGCAACTTTGTGTCAAAATTTGAAAGCAGTGAATAATCTTCAGAGATTAACGTTTTTCCACAAACGAACATTTACATATTTATTTATATAGATATAAAAAGATAGTAAACAAAACTGGCAACAGTATTGTCTCCATTGAGCGCGTAAAAACAATCTTTATTAAATGCGCTCACCTAATTTTCAGCAGTCTTATGACTTCATTCATTGGGCTCCTTCACAAATTTCGCTCATAAGGTTTACCGATATGATTCAACAGCTTTCGAAGAAGGGGGGGGGGGGGGGGGGGGGGGGGGGGGGGGGGGGGGGGGGGGGGGGGGGGGAGGTTGTTAGGCAGCTTGAGCTACCCCCGCCCCTCCTTAGCCACCAACATATTTATGTAGAGAGGCTTAGCTTCGTCCTGCTGATTTTGTCAAAAACGTTTTAAAAGTGCCCTGGGGTGGTGAGGGGGAGGGGGCGGGGGGAGGGGTGGAATTGGGTGTCTTAAGCTGATCTCTCCACACACAAAAAACCACGTAAAGAAATGACATTGTTTCAAGTTTTTATTTACACACATGATATCATTTTATATTATATATATATATTTGCTATTCGGAGCAATAATATTATTATTAGCATTTAAACAAAGCTTGAACCCCTTGATACCTCTTTCCGAGAAAAAGTTTAAATATGGTAAAGCGCTCCCCCCCCCCTCCCGCCACCAGCCCCACTGTTTTCAATGTTTTGAAGCCCTGCATTCTAACATCTAAAGTTAAATTCTAGCTATTCTGATTGAAATCGCAAATTGCACTGGGACATCCCCGTTGACAACCGTACAAATCCTCGACCCAGTGAGAAATTTGTCAGATTTCCCTACAGTAAAGTTGCCGTAGCTTCTATCTGAATCATCACAGTTGACTTTGAATTAGATTTTGTGTGTACTACGCAAATTTTAGTAACTTATCTTTTTCTTAAGCGTTCTGAGCTCTTGAGGTTCTTTGCTGCAAACATCATCCTCCTTCACTCATCTATCTGTTTGGCCTTGTCTTTCCAGTTGGTAACGTTAAGTGTTTGCAGGTCTGTCTGGATATTATCTCTCCATAGTCTTCTTGGTCTGCCTCGTGGTCTACAACCTGTCAGCTCCCTTGTGTATACAGTTTGACTTCTCTGTCATTTGACATTACCTCAAAATGGCCCGGCCATTACACTCTTTTAGCTCTCATGAAATCAGTGATCAATGATGATTTAAACTTATTATGAATTTGGTTGTTGCTTCTCACTCTCTATTCCCCACTATTTGTCTTCTATTTTATATCTGGATATAACGGCGCTCTGTTTTATATTTCAGGATCATTCAATTTCTGGGAATTATGTTGCTGGAATTGTTGCATGTTAGCTTTGATGGTGATGTCTCTCAGAAATTAGAATTTTCAATATATGGAATTGGAAAACATGAATATTTGACAACGATGTGAAATTGTGAGTTTCCAGAGGATTACAAGTTCTGATATTGAAAACAATCAATTTATTGAAAATAGTGATTGACATTTACATCAGGAAATTTCCACTAGCCTAATGGTTAGTATAATTGCTCCTCTCCCTAGTGGCCATGTTTTTGAATCCAGAGTTGTGACTTTCTCTTTTTTAAACGTGTACTAGAACCTGTTGATGAGTTTTTATCAAAGTAAAATGTCCTAATTTTTAATAAGAAAAGAATTAATTTCCTTCTTAAAACTTACAAATAATTAATACGAACGTTCACAGTCTTATAGTTTACGAGATAAAATGCTGTCTATGTGGCTTTGTAGGAGAGCGGGTGGGGGGGGGGGGGAGAATGGGTCCCTCTTTATCTAAAATTTTCTGAACATTTTCAATGTAGATTTTAATTTAGGTTCCTTGCATTTATTTTCTGTTGATTGCAAAGAGCTCCTCAACTTTCATCCATGTGTTAAATGAAAATACTTTTTTCTTGGACATATAATCTCTTTGCAAGTGGTGTACCACTAGTTCTACATACTGTTTCATCTCAGCCTTTCTACACTCTTAAACATATAGGAAAAGACAGGAAAGATAAGACAGAAAATTAATAATTTTAGTTGCGTAAACTTTACAGGACGTTGCAGAACCAACACCAGCATTGGCTGTTGTGGTTTTTCTAGACACATTTACGTCCAGTAGTTTGCCATTGCTTCTGGACGGTCGGCTTCTCCATACCACTGTCGAAACCAACGCAAGGCGCAAGGCCTGCAGCTGGAATCGAACCCAGCACCCCGGCATTACGAAGCGCGTGCTCAACGCCTAAGCCACAGACGCCGACCAGAAAATTATTGGATAAAATAAAACTTATGTATGTCAGCTTATCAAAATCATGTAAAATAAACAAAGAATATTGCAGCTGTTAGCTGTCATAACTAAAAAATTTACGAAAAAAAAAAAAAAAAACACACACACCCACAGAAATAAACTGACTAAATGACTACATTACGTAATCATGTGTTATGTAAAAATTATGAAATAAAAAAATAATTTAGGACAGAATTGCATACATAAGTGGTACTTATCTGGACTGCTCTTAATTTTATATAACAAAAAATTATGTCCCAGGTATGGCTATATCGACCTATCGTTTTGGTACAATCATTTTGATATTTGCCTTTAAACACTTGCGTATAGTCAATCTCTTTCAGTTGTACAGATGTGGTTAACTGCAATGAATAAGTACTGCTATTATGTACGTTATACAACCTCCCCCTAGAGATTGTCCAGTTATACACAAAAGTTTTGTGCATTTGCATAACAATATATCTAAAATAGAAAGGTGGCTACTATTGTAAACAAGAGCATAAGACAGGGCACATAATGGTTTTACAGATTATCGCTCCATCGCGTGAATCTATGAATGTTAAATACGTTTGAATGCGTCTGGAATGTTTAAGACTAATAAAAAAACATTGATACTTAATTCGGTGAACAATGACGGCCCACGAAGTATACAACAGGCCATTAGAATAAATGTGTTCTGAAAAAATTGTGCCACAGAAAACACATGAACTGAAACGACGACACGAGCGCTAGACAACCAAAAGACACACACTAGAATGTTCTGACGTACTCACACAAATACACACAAGCACACACAAACACACATACTCACACACAATAAAACAAAATGCTTCACTTATTCCTAAAATGCTTGTATTGCACCAAAATGCAACATGGAAAAAATTCGAAATGGTATCTGAACCACGACCTTCCATACCACAGGTGAGCGTATGGCCGCTATACCACGTCGGCTCCCTTAAGTGTATGTGAGTATATACATTTACATGTGTATGTGTGTGCAAACACTTATATGTGAATTTCCACGTAGGAGTGTTGGTCTGTTTATATATATATATATATATATATATATATATATATATATATATATATATATATGTGTGTGTGTGTGTGTGTGTGTGTGTAATTATACACGTATGTCTATATATGTATGTGGTGTGCACAGTGTCTGTCATATGTGTCATATGTGTCTGTCAATGCCTACATAGTCAGTCATAAATGGATTGACAGGCACATTTTTATAGTCATGTATAGGACCCTTAGTACGGCATTGGCGGGCATGGGGTGTAAGATGCTTGATGTTAACCACATCGCCATTCCAGTGTCTAACCGAAACGGTCAATGCTTCACTAGCGTGAAAAGGTGTCCTTTTACTATTACTTACCTATTCTGGACTCAAAGCACGTTAACACTGATTATGTTGATTGTGTGGTTAAGTACCTAGTTATCTGCCACAGGATGGGAGTTTTGATACACTAGGTTAGTCCTATGATATCATCACTCTCATCGTTATCATTATTATCATTACCATCATCATTTTGATCATTATAATCAATCCCTTGTCGACTGGCTGGGGCGATCTTGTCTCTCCGCAATCTACGATTTTTAAAAGCATGCATCAGTTCGTTTGCTGACACAAATCCATGTCATGCCTAAAGGTTGTCAATAATCTTATCGCTACGTCTTCCAGAATGCATAGTAACAGGAATGAGTGATAGGGGCCTACCGACATGAAGATGGGCACAGGATATTAGTGACTCCTTGAGTATGAAAGTACATGAGGCGGGAGAGTTGGCGAGAGACCGAGTTAATTTCACGCAGACAGTGATGATTGAGACGTTCTGCAAAGGACCTACTACATGATGATGATGATGTCTTTCTCTGCATCTGTTTGTACAGATCTTTCCAGTGCTCATAACAAGTTCCAGTTTACCAGTCAACATAATGAGATTTAAAAAAAAAATGAATACTTCTTAGTTTAGTTTACGTTAAGTTGTTTTCGAGCACTCTCCTTATTCAAAACATACTCTTTTCTTTACTGCCCAAGGAATTGTAAAAATTCTTCGGTTACACCCCATTTCCAAGGTCGCAAAAAATTGTAGGTTTGTTTATATATGTTTATATATGCGTGCGTGTGTGTGTGTGTGTGTGTGTGTGTGTGTGTGTGTGTGTGTTTCATGTTTGCTTGCCGCGCCCTCCTTTTACAACTTAGAGAGTGTCCCTAGGTTGGACACCATTGTCTTAGAAAAACCAAGGCATTTATTTATAATGCTATTTCATCTGAAAGAAGCCATTATGTTTTGTTCCCTAATTTCACAGCATTTTGAAGCAGCAAGATTTTTTTTGTTTGTTTGTTATGCTATATCATCTTAAATAATCCAACGATTTTGTAATGCTACTTTATCTAGAAGAAGTGCGATATTTATTTTTAATGATGCACTCACTATCTCTAGTAAAAGCTATAATTTTATTTCTAACGCTGCATAATCTAGAACCATAATTTATGTGTGAGTTATTTATCTATAATCTATTTTAAAAAATATTTAATAATGATCCAGATATTTATTTCTAATTCTATAATTCTACAGCGTCAAAGAGAAGCCTGAAATGTATCTCTAATTCTTCAATATCTAGAAGAAGCAAGGTTCAACAAATAGTAGAGTTTGTGGTAGAGTGTGTTTAGAGCAATCTGTGTTTTCGACGTGATTGATCACCATAGGAGTGGGAGCTGAGACAAGACGAGGGCAGACTAAATCTTTGGTATGAATGATTAATGCGCGGTTTCGGTTCCCAGTGACCAAACCATACCCCGGCAAGACATGACAATGGGTGTTATTGTATTTGTGATTCATTAAGTCTAACTGGGCGATACACGGGACAGACCAGAGAGGAAAGATCTCATACTTGGGTCTTGTTTGTTGTAAACATAGAAATGATTAAAAGGTATACCAGAGTAAAGGAAACGTGCAAAATGTGAAAAAATATCGCATTATTGTAACTACTACGTCTACGCTGCAAGAGAGAGAGAGAGAGAGAGAGAGAGAGAGAGAGAGAGAGAGAGAGAGAGCGAGCGAGAGAGAGAGACAGAGAGAGAGAGAGAGAGAGAGAGAGAGAGAGAGAAAGAGAGAGAGAGAGAGAGTTTTTTTAGGATGGGGGAGGAAGAGCGAAGTCATGAGGAGTATATAAAATATCTCACAGTTCGGTCAAACTGTGACAATACGCGCGGTGACTTCAGAATGTCTTTCCTCAACCTACTTTTATTTGTATGTATTTTGAAGTATACAGACAAATAGGGATTTGGATACATCCTTAATCTAAATAGGATGACCACATCACACCTTTAATTCTCCTGGACCGTTGGTCATATCAAACACTAAAACTTTTTCCCAGATGTTAAGTGTTAAGGTACAGAGATAAGACTGACCAAGCAGACTTACGGACTGGAGATTTGCACACCATCTGTTGGTGTCAGATATTTTATCTCCTAGCCAGACTTTTAGGAGCAGCTAACTCCGGCTAATTGTGTTTAATTCCCCCTGAGGTTACCTAACTCGACGGCAGGTCCGACGGTCACTATTGACACAGTGAGCGGAAAGTGTTGGCAGAAGAATTGACAAAGTCGGATTTTATTGTGATGACAGGTGAAGTAGACTGGAGGTGTGACTTGTCTTATTTGCTCTGGTCAGCTTAATTGAACCAGGAGATCCTAGCGTGGGAATTCAAACAATAGTTGTACAGCCCTGACTGACAGCAAATAAACTTACCCACAGGAGAGGAGCTGTGACATCTTTGAATGAGAATGATTTTAGGCGTAATGTAGGAGGAGCTTGATAAAAGTTATAAAGGGGTGAACTATAGGTCTGGTAAATGAGATCCTGTCGAGCACATGCCATCTGTTGGGCTTAACCTAAGCTTGAGACAGAACTTTTGGCATTGTGGTTTCATTTTTCCAGGTAAGATCGAAATTAGTTTCAAAACCTTTATTTTATTCATGATAGAGATCTAACTGTCTTTTTGCTCAAGTGTGTGTCTTCATCACTTTGTAATACTCCTAGGCGGACATTTCTTCATTCTCGTAGGGCACTGTCACATTGCTTTATATCCTAACTTATAGTGTCATGAATGTTTTTCGGGCACATGTGTTTCAATGTTGTAAAACCTAAATGTTGTTGTTGCCATTGAAATTTAATGAACTATCATGTTTTTGAAATCACAAGCGTGAAGATAACTTTGGCAATCTTTTCACGTGTGGTTAATGTGAATCTGTATTACATACAGCTTACACACTGAAATGTGTTTAACTCTCGGGAGGCTAATGCGGAGATTGATCCCGGAGAGTAAATCCACGAGATTTGTTATTTGATTCGCCCCAGAACTATTGTTAGCATTCTGGGCGCGTCGATTGTTCCAAGCATAGATTCCAGAACTGGTTCTGTCTGACTGATTGTCATTTTGAGTCTGTACGAGAGATGGCACTGACGTAGAAGACTTGACTATCATTACAGGACGTGTAGAGGAAGGCAGAAGATGTAAACAGTTGGAATGTGAGACATAAGCCCTTCCAAATTGGACAGGAGTGAATGTGAGCATGAGGGAGAGATGAAATGTTTTATTTAAATAAACATGCTTGATGTTAGTATAATATACATGCTTAGTGTACATCTAGAGCAGATACTACAAATATGCGCTTGTTTCTTCATTCTCCAGTTCCCACATTGGGCAGGGACTAGTAGGCATCCATTATTTGCCGACCGTCGAGTGTAACGACCTGCAGAAAGCAGTGAGGACGACAAACTGGAAAAGATAGGCAGGGTCTCAAGCCGAGAACTGTCCAAAGGTTGTTACTTTCCAATACCTTTATGAAATCATCATTCACATAACCTAAACTCTACTAGCCTAAACAAGTTCATTTAATTTCGATTTATTAAATAAATCTTTTTGATGTTGTTACACAGAGTTAAGTAAATTGTGTACTTAGGTTCAAGTGTCTTTGTGCATATTAGTTTACTTCAGCTAACAAATATTTAAATCACTCTGATGGGGGCTTTTAAGTAATGCCAGGAGAGGAGACCAGTCGCAGGGGTTAACTGAGCACCTGGATTATATCACAGTGGGTTTATCCAGATATCTATCTATCCCTTCTCCTACTCCTGTGGATACAAGTACAGCAACTTTCATTTCATGGAACGAGCCACTCGCTGTTTTCTTGGCTATCCAGGACTGTCTAGGATCAACATAGCTTAGATAATAGTCCAGTTTCTCACGTGGGTGGGCATTGTTAAGGTTCTAACCCACACCCTCACTATATCAGTGTATTTACCCACGTGGGCGCGCGACACAAACACACATTTACATACATAGACCAAACCAACACACGTTCCAGGTCGGCCCAGGCAAACAGTTAGTCCTTTTCAGGACCAATGGACTCCCCTCCCAAACGCTAGTAATAACAACCTGATCACAAGCCGCTGAGCCAGACCATCTTGGACATGTTAGACAGAAAAAACAAACTCGGCGAAGTTGATTGCCACAAATAAACACAAATTCAGATCAGATAGCAAAGAAATAGTACTCAATATAGCAGACCCTCGGGCGGCTCAAAGAGGACTAAGCTTGGAATTTTTGTTTTTTTTTTCAAATCGGAATCGGAAAATGTACATACACACACAATAACAGTCTCTCTCTCTCTCTCTCTCTCTCTCTCTCTCTCTCTCTCTCTCTCTCTCTCTCTCTCTCTCTCTCTCTCTCTCTCTCTCTCTCTCTCTCTGATACACATACTCTCTTCCTTACATAGACGCACACACTGACTCGTACGGTCACACCAGCACACACATTTGAGGAGTGTATGCAGTAATAGGAAGTAACAAAAACAGATAAACTATATAAAAACATGGTTCTACAACAAAGGAATCGTAAACAGAATGAATAGTAAGTGTTTAAAGACGAAAACAAACAGAATGACATAAAGATAAAAAGCGAGTTAGCTGTTGAGTTTACGATGTATAACTAAAGAGTAATTAACTTAGAATGCTCTCTGGGTGAAGCTGCTTATGTGGTTAGGATGAGAGAAGCTTTTCCCATCACAGTTTAACACAACAAAGGCCACTCCACATTCTTTGAGCAGATTCCACTTTTAATTTCTCAGAGTGTCTGCTATTCACCTAATCTGAGACACATCAACATCACCACTTTGGGTGTCCATATTTTACAAATAGAAGTGAACTTGTATATTTACGACTTCACAGAAAGCGAAAACTCTATAAGAAATACAGAAATAGCTGACGAAAATTTAAATTGTATCAATACAAGGAATTGGGAAGCAGCCGCATTGTGGTGACTAGAGCTCACCTAAATGTCTGAGCTTCTTGGGTTCGAATCTGAATCGACGTGCAGCTTTTTTTGTTTTTGTTTCTTTGACATTTGGCTTTGGCTTCCTGGTCGATAAAGCCTAAGTTGGGTAACAGACAACGTCCGGGGAAGTAAAATCGGCTTGCGTAGTGTCGATTGGTCTGTAATGTCATTCTAAAATCTTATGCCTAATTAGCCACGGGTATAAGCATGTCTTATTGGAATTAGACTTGAACGTCGTACGATTAATGAATGATGTCATACTAATTCAGCCACATTTTCTCTTAGGACAATACCTGCTATCCGTTTTAAGCTGAATTCACTTTATCTTCTTATTATTCAGAATCCCGAGCCCATGAGGTTCATTTATGCAGATATTACACGCCTCCATTCATCTCTCTGGTTGACCTTCTCTCTTCGGTTGGTAACATTAAGTGTTTGCGGGTCTGTCTAGCTATTATATCTTCGTCTTCTTGGTCTGCCTCGTAGTTTAAGACCTTTCAGTTCCCTCGTGTTTACAGTTTTTACTTCTCTGTCATCTGACATTATTTCAAAATGCCCCAACCATTGCAGTCTTTTAGCTCTCATTTGCAAGTGATCAAAGGTGATTTAAACAGATAATGAATTTCGTTATTGCTTCTAGATGTATCCACTAGGTAGCCAAAGTCATTTTGCAAAATCCCTATGTATTCGTATTTAAACTCAAGACAGTACATTTGTAGTGTACATTTACTGTGTACATGTGTCATTTCATTTGTCTTTAACAAGTATTGTCTACAAATATGTAGCTTTGTGACTGATTTTGTATGTAAATTTGTATGTAAATTTTTTATAAACACTTTTTGCTGATAATTGTTCTGTATATTTATTGTACACATTTGTCATATACTTTCATTAAATACATTCACTTTTTATTGGTACGTTATATATATATATATATATATATATATATATATATATATATATATATATATATCTCAAACAGTTATTGCGTACATTTGTCAAGGACTTCCGTTAAAAAAAAAATATATCTTCCAGGTGCATTTCTCATAAATACATGTCCAGACACAGGTAATGTATGTAGGCTGGTATTTATTTTATAGCTTTCATTGTTATCTAACAAATCCTGTTATGCATATTTATTTTTATATCTATCTTTACTGGTTAAATTTTTCTCTTTTGAATAAGAAGTGGGGGGGGGGGGGGGGGGGGGGGTAACAAGAAACCCAGGCCTTACAAACTCGGGTGGATCAGTCACGTTACTACAGTCTGGACATGTATACAGTATGGCGAGAATCACCCGCTATGGCAGGCTGTTAGCCGAGAACTAGTAAACCAGCACTCCAGGGCGACCCAGGTTTCGCTGGGAAGACAACATTTGGCAGTCCCTGCCTGACAGAGGACTGGAATGGAACAAAGCCAAAAGAAAAACAAGTCTGTTTCTGGTCAACTGAGCTGGCGACTATATTTTTTCTGCTCTGCATTTGACCCGACAAGAAATTTGATAAAACATTAAAGTTTCTTGTGGAGATATGATTCTTTTCTTGGCTGTCCGAGCATACGCATGCATTTTACCACCCTTTTTTTTTTTTTTTTTTATGACTTGCTATTCATTATATGCATAATATTACATGAACAGAATATGCCTTATTGATAAAATGCTACTGCTGTGTGAAAGCTGGGTGTTTGGAAGGGCCGAATGTAAGACGGACTTGCGTGCCTCATTTGTGATCCTTTAAAAATAAAGTTTTATCAATCTGTCTGTCTGTCTGTCAGTTTGTCAGTCTGTTGGTCCGTCTATCTGTCTGTCTATATATATGTTTATATATATAGTGTCTCTCTTTCTCTCTCTCTCACTCGCTGCCTCTAAGTGTTTATATAAAAAAGAAACAATAGAACAAGGTGCAGAATGAGAAGTAAAGAAAAAAAAATAATTACCACAACAAGAAGAAACAAAGAAGCCAAATAGGAATTTAAAAGTCAGGAATAAAATAAATTCGAAAAAGAAACAAGATGTAACTGCGGCTGATATATGATTCTGAGAATTGTCTTGATTATGAGCACATATTACCAGTAGTAAACGGTCTTTTAATTTTCTGGCACCTTATCTTTTCATAATGTGAAACATTCATCTTGGCCGATAGTTACATAACGTTTGTATAACTTTTTATAATAATAATTGATATCACACCAAGACCAACAAAGTGATAACCTATTACCTCGCCCTAAACGAACAATAGCCAAAACAAGTGTAATTTTGTTCTTCAAATTAAAAAAAACAATAACACAAACAAATAAATCTGGAGAGAGTACCCTAAAATGACACACCAGAAATTAAGGTTTACTTCGCAGAACAAGTCCCGAGATTACACCAAGGTTTGCACAGCCATTACAGATCTGCAAGTACGGACACCCTACCAGACGGGACAGAATGGTTGATGGGCCGAGTTTCTAGAGCAAACATTGCTGGTTTACAGTTACAGCTGCCTCCTGTCTTGGGTTACCAAGTGGCGGGAATGTTTGTAATTATTTGTTCATGATTGCTTCTTTTACGGGGTATCCGGTGCGCTGATGTCGGTGCTGGACTATCCTGTAAGGTCGATGTGGTGCTGAAGACAATCATCGGAAATTTTAGACTGGATAAAACTCTGTAATGACGAACACGCACTTGACTGCATCTCTGTGTTGTTGGAACATGTTTTGGGCGACATTGTGTCAATGACCTAATCTGACATAATTATCTCCCATGCGTACTCTTGCAGACGCTCACTCAGGCTTGGCTTTTCAATTATATTGTCAAATTCGATATGTCAATGACAATTATATTGTCGATTCCCATAATATACTTTACGTGATTCATGCTTTAGAATGACCTCTCTCTGTATACAGAAGTGATTTTTGTTTAAACCACATCTCTGAGGCCCCAAAGAAAGTGTTTGGCCTGCCTACCGATTGTTAAAACTAGCAAGCAAAAAAATTTTTTTCTTACCCTAAATGAAAAAGAAATATTGCATAAGATCTTTATTTTATAAAATGCAGTTTGTGTCTGTCCTTTTCTGTTCCTTATCTCAGAAATTCTTCTTTCATCTGATGTTAGATGTTATCTATGTGCCCAGATACTTACTTACATTTCTGTTAGGTTAGTTGCGTATCCTTTACAGGACGTTGCAGAACCAACCCTAGCAGCCCCAGGCTCTTGTGTGGTTTCTCTAGGCAAATTTACGTCCAGTAGTTTGTAAATTTCTGTTCTTGTCCCAAAATAAAACCATTGACTTCTATTGCACATTTAGCAATAATTTTTTTCTTTGATAACACCATTACCTATGTCTCACCATTATTCAAACTGAGGTCCATTCTTCCACTTTCTATCACCACAATGTCTATCATTTCCAGTAGTTCTTTCTGGCTTGTTGCTTTCAAGACTGTGTCATCAGCATAACGTAAATTGATTATATTGTGCCCACCAACCACAATTCCGGGCATATCAATAAAAGATCTCATTATATATTCACCGTATAGTGAAAATAAATCAGATGACAGTACACATCCTTGTCGTATGCTTTTCTATATGCTCTGAAATATACATAAACAGTTGGTAATTCCTATAGCTGCTGTTTGTTGCAAAATACATTTTTTTATTTTTCGTAGATTTTTTGCATCAATGTTTATTTTTTCTGAAGTTTGATTACTTCTTCATGTTTCATACAGTCAAATGCTTTTGTATAGTCTATGAAGCATAAGTACAAACCAGTCTTTACTTCTATAGCTCTTTCTGACGATGTCCTTAGGATGTATATGCATTGTTTGTACATTTTCCTTCTACAAATCCATATTGTTCATCGCTGATTTCTTGTTTAATTTTGTTTCTTATTCTCTTTATAATTATTCTCAGTAAAATCTTAGTCATGTGACTCATAAGACTTATTGTGTGATGGTCTTCAAATTTTAAAGTGCCTGGGTCTTTGGCCGAGCTATAAATATGGATTTTAAAAGGTCATTTGGAATATACTCACTATTATAAATATCATTTAAAAGTTTAGTTATTATTTCAATTGCAAAATCTCCCAGTGCTTCGATTTATTCCAGTGAGATGTTGGCTGGCCCAGGTGCTTTTCCTTTCTTCATATGATGTAATGCATCCCCACTTTCAGCAGCCATTATTGGTGGACCATCATTGTTGGTCTGCAGTTCTACATCTGGTCTATCATCATTATACAATTCCCTTATGTAATCTGTCTATCTGTTAATTATATAACTATGCCCCAATAATAGGTCGCCATATTTTTATTTTAAACTCCAGTGCTGTTACGTGTCGTCTTTCCTATTAACATATGTATCTGCTGATACATGGAATATGAGTCTTTCCTTGTGATTTCCCCCAATCTCTGTACACATTTGATTTAGTTTGCATTTGTTCACTGTTTCTTTTTGTATACTAGAGTATTCTTCTTTATCATTCTTTTTTCTTCCTTCTTTTATCCATCAACTGCAGAATTTCAGCTAACATCTATTTCTTTTTTTTTTTTTTGCAAATCTATGGGTTTGTGGGATTGTCTCTGTTGATGTCTGATGAACTGATTCACGTGACATCTCCCACTGTCATCAATAGTTTGTATAATTTCCATTTCATTATACCGGGTTTGTCCATTGACATTATACTGTTCCTTAATTTATTTATCCGTTCTAACTATTCCTAGACTTAACTTGATGTTCTGTGGTGTTTTCCTAATATTCTTTAGTTTTATTCTAATCTTTCCTATAACTGGAACATGGTCATTAAAGCAGTCTGCTCCTGGTCTAGTCTTTGCTCCAACTAAGCAGCTCGTGAATCTTCTTGAAATCAAAATATTGTAGATAGATAGATAAATAGATAAATAGGTAAATAGATAGATAGATAGATAGACTGATAGATAGACTGATAGATAGATAGATTAGATAGATAGATAGATAGATAGATAGATAGATAGATAGATAGATAGATAGATAGATAGATAGATAGATAGATAGATAGATAGATAGATAGATAGATAGATAGATAGATAGATAGATAGATAGATAGATAGATAGATAGATAGATAGATAGATAGATAGATAGATAGATAGATAGATAGATAGATAGATAGATAGATAGATAGATAGATAGATAGATATAGATAGATAGATAGATAGATAGATAGATAGATAGATAGATAGATAGATAGATAGATAGATAGATAGATAGATAGATAGATAGATAGATAGATAGATAGATAGATAGATAGATAGATAGATAGATAGATAGATAGATAGATAGATAGATAGATAGATAGATAGATAGATAGATAGATAGATAGATAGATAGATAGATAGATAGATAGATAGATAGATAGATAGATAGATAGATAGATAGATAGATAGATAGATAGATAGATAGATAGATAGATAGATAGATAGATAGATAGATAGATAGATAGATAGATAGATAGATAGATAGATAGATAGATAGATAGATAGATAGGTAGATAGATAGATAGATAGATAGATATAGATAGATAGATAGATAGATAGATAGATAGATAGATAGATAGATAGATAGATAGATAGATAGATAGATAGATAGATAGATAGATAGATAGATAGATAGATAGATAGATAGATAGATAGATAGATAGAATGATAGAATGATAGATAGATAGATAGATAGATAGATAGATAGATAGATAGATAGATAGATAGATAGATAGATAGATAGATAGATAGATAGATAGATAGATAGATAGACAGATAGACAGATAGATAGATAGATAGATAGATAGATAGATAGATAGATAGATAGATAGATAGATAGATAGATAGATAGATAGATAGATAGATAGATAGATAGATAGATGTAGATAGATAGATAGATAGATAGATAGATAGATAGATAGATAGATAGATAGATAGATAGATAGATAGATAGATAGATAGATAGATAGATAGATAGATAGATAGATAGATAGATAGATAGATAGATAGATAGATAGATAGATAGATAGATAGATAGATAGATAGATAGATAGATAGATAGATAGATGGATGGATAGATAGATAGAGATAGATAGATAGATAGATAGATAGATAGATAGATAGATAGATAGATAGATAGATAGATAGATAGATAGATAGATAGATAGATAGATAGATAGATAGATAGATAGATAGATAGATAGATAGATAGATAGATAGATAGATAGATAGATAGATAGATAGATAGATAGATAGATAGATAGATAGATAGATAGATAGATAGATAGATAGATAGATAGATAGATAGATAGATAGATAGATAGATAGATAGATAGATAGATAGATAGATAGATAGATAGATAGATAGATAGATAGATAGATAGATAGATAGATAGATAGATAGATAGATAGATAGATAGATAGATAGATAGATAGATTAAGGCCCTCAGGTAAGTGTGTATTACCATAGGTAAAAATATCTATGTACAGTGAAAACTTGTGTCTCCTGATCAATTGTCTAAAATATAAATGCTCTGCACAGAAATTACACTTTTCATCATGTGTTCTTTATTGCAGTCAAAATGATCAACTGAACACGGGGTATTGATTTCTCATGTTCTGATTTTCGCTGTGAAGATTTTCTAGATTTTTATGAAGTCAAAAGGGCAGGTATATCTGCAGCTTTTGAATTTAGCTAAGGCCAAGCATACCTGTCAACCCTGTAATACCTTTCCAGATCAAAATTAAGTTGCAATATCCCGTATGAAATAAATTCCTATTGCCTGTGTGGCCACATCGATTTGTGAAATATATGCTCTGTCTGTAATGTTATACAGATCTGACATAATCAGTAAAAAAAAAAAAAGGGGGGGGGGGGGGGGGAGGGTATTTATCAACTATTTATTCATTTATTGATTCCTTTATTATTATGTTGTTATTACAATTATGAATCTGTTTGAATCCCCATTGGTCATTGGCAACCAGAGAGCTATTAGGTTGATGTGGCTGGGACATGTTGAGAGAATTTCAGATAACAGAGAGGTAAAAACTGTATACACGAGGAAGATGAATGGTTGTAGACCACGAGGTAGACCAAGAAGACGATGGAGAGGTAATGTCCAGAGAGACCTGCAAACACTTAAGGTTACCACCTGGAAAGAGAAGGCCAACCAGAGACATGAGTGGAGACAGTTGATATCTGCAGCAATGAACCTCAAGGGTTGGGTATACTTAAGAAGAAGTTATTACTATACCACTTAGGGTTTACATATTATTTCTCCATGTTTTTCTGGCTATTGAACTATGCGTTTAAAATAGTATGCATGGGATCTCGTTTGATATCTTTGACAGCTCTCATCAGTGTTCATTATGAGTTTTCTTTTTTGTTATTCTAGCTATCGAAATCCATTTTGGTATTACTTTCCAAAGTCACACAGTCTCGTCGGCCGCGAAATCTCGTAACAGTCACCATGTGCTGTCCTATGTTCTAGAGGTGTTGTGCGATGTCTTTCTTCGCCGTCTATATACAGCGCCCCGAAAATTAGCTTGGGTTGGTTCGACACGGTCGACACCCTGTCGCCGCCAGGAAAGTGCGCAGCTTCCTTTCAGAAATTCTATTCTCTGTGAACGACTGTTGTTTCTGAATTGTGTTGTCTCTGTAAGTAGGTCGTATGTCTCAGGTGGCCAATGCGTCTGTATGCAAGAAAGAAGGACTGCAAGGGGAAGCGCTGAAGGCGCGACGGTTTGTAAGTATCCAGTCAGTGATGTTTGTATATTTTTAGGCTCTCTGTCGGTGGTCATCTGTAGTGGATGTGCTTAAAACGTTGACAACGAGGAACACATGACACTACTAGACTATCGGGGTATCCCAGGAAACCCTCTACAAAATCACTTCAGTGCCATTTTGTTTATATTTGCCCGCTGCGATAGTTGTGAGCTGTATGTGAGCTGTATGTGAACTGTATGTGAGCTGTATGTGAACTGTATGTGAACTGTATGTGAACTGTAGTATGTTACCATTTTCTTTATCAAGCTGTTGGTACCAGCGGCTGTGTAGGTATTTTAAACAAAGCTTTTTAACTTTGGGGGGGGGGGGGGCTATCCTCCGAATAACGGTCCTTAAATATCGAGGCGGAAAAAACCCTAACAGGGCCTTAGTCACGTGTCAATTGCGCACTTCCGTCGTCTTAAATTGCGCACATCTGGCGACTTCCGCAACCACCAAGTGTATCCCTCACCCCGCTAACGCGGCGTGGATTGGAGCTAAACTAGATGGCTGAGACTCACGAGCAGCAGCTACCGCATCTCCTGCAGCTTCTTTCATTTTATTTGCTCGTGAGTCGGAGCCATCTAGTTTAGCCCCAATCCACGCCGTGGGGGATACTCTCGGCGGTGGCTGAAGTCGCCGGATGTTTGCAATTCGGCGGTGGCGTTATAGTCCACGGAAGTGCGTAATTGACACGTGACTGAGGCCCTGTTAGGGTATATTTTCCGCCTCGATAATTTAGGACCGTTATTTGGAGGATAGCCTTTTTTTTTTAGATCGTTACAATTAATTGTTATCCATTGCTTCAGCCATCCGATTTTTAGTTTATCTTAAGTTTCATTTAATGTCTTGTATCGATTCTCAATCCTTCATCGGCATATACTACAACTGAACTCACATTAGAACTGTAATTACATAACTTGGATTTAAAACTTTAGTTTGAAGTTCCACACACATTCTGTTGGGACATTTAAAAGCTGTTAGTCTGCTCTTTCACATTACATTTTATTTTCTCTTTTCTCTGTGTGAAGCAAACAGAAGTCAATTAAAGTAAAACGAAGCACCATTTTCCACATCATTGGTTGCATTGCGTCTATTGCGTATATTGTGCCATACGTATATTTTATATACCAGTTGTAATCCGTTAGTGATGTGGTCAACATGACACTGTAGCCCCTTACCGGGACTTCACCTGGAACCTTTTTTTAAAAACTATTTTGTGAAAACAGTCTGAATGAGGTTCTGGACCCAAGACCGTCGGGTCAATGGCCATCGACTAGCCGCTACAGCACAGCGGCACCCTGAAGCACACATACGAGCAAATAATATAACCGAAATCCTGTCGTATAAATATATCAGTGGATGTCAAACTAATCATCTTTCAGAAAATAAGGAAGCAAACAGTGTTTTACACAACCGCTTATTTGACATTTCTTCCCGTGCATGGTAAGGCTCATTAATAAACACTATACCTAATTTTAACAAATCTAATGTTAGAGCAAGAGTTCTCCCAAAACGACAATGGATTGTCGTTAAAGACACACATCCACACGGAATGACAATAGCCAGTGCTACCAACAGAGCCCTAGATCTCAGGCTGGGTCATTCTCCTGACGTTTAACAGCAACAGTTAAAGCTGATAATGAAAGAAACAACTAACAAAACTGGACAGACAAAAACAGCAGTGTATGCACAAACAACCTCTTATGCAAAAAAGCCCTGTCATTTGGCATTAGAAAAACTAGATCCTCGCATGTTACATGATCCAATCTTCACACACTCTGACAATGAGTTATCATACCAAGAAAAACATCCCATGAGGACTCGCAGACGTGTTTTCAAACAAGAATGCTTAAAATTTTACAGACAGCTAAAATCGGTAATATAGTTAGACATAAAGACGAAATATCACACAAATAAGAAAAAAAACAGGTGATAGTTACGAGGAGAAGAGGACTGAAACATGTACATCAGCTGCGACAAGTTTGTGGAGAATGAGATGCAAGAAGACGGTAAGAAGATTTGCTGACATGTT
This sequence comes from Candidula unifasciata, assembly GCA_905116865.2. Lineage (NCBI taxonomy): Eukaryota > Metazoa > Mollusca > Gastropoda > Stylommatophora > Geomitridae > Candidula > Candidula unifasciata. The sequence continues at coordinate 54,279 of CAJHNH020002532.1, forward strand.
TCTTTGGTGGTATAGAAGGTGTCAACAGATTAGCTCATACATGTTGACGGAGATTGCAGGATCTGGAGAAGCAATAATAGCACAAGCCAGTAAACAAAGGGCTTTGATGAGGAACATGATGGTCCTAAGTCTGTCTCATGATTGTTTTCTTCCTAGAGGTGCTGAGCCAAAGTGGTGCAAAACGGCATGGGTTTATATTGGTCAAGTTAATTACGTGTGCTCTACAAAAGGTTGCAACAACCTCAGCATTTTTGTTTTCTTTAACTTTTGGTTTCCCGAGACAAAGTTACGCTCATCAGTTTGAGTTTTTCCCCTAGCGATCGGCTTTTGGTACCAATGTAGAAACTAATGCAAAGCGATCTATTGCCAAGTCACCTGCAGCTAGAATCAAAACCGCCACCCCGACATTGCAAAAAACGTTCGCAATGTCTAAGCCAAAGATACTGACTCACATTGGTCAAGACGCAACTACAACTCTCCGCGGTCATCCTAGAAATATGTTATAAACTAGAGGCCTGCCCAGACTAGACAAGACAGACGTTTCCTTCGAAGTCGGAATGCATCTACAAGCAACAGTGTTTATGGACAGACGTTTTCTTCGACGTCGCAATGTTTCTTCTAGAGAGGCACAGTCTATACATAAACAAACCCGGATATGGAAAACGATCCTACGCGAATCCATTTAAGTCCTGGAATAAGACTAAATTCCAGAAGTTGAACAATGAGGACCTTCCGTTGGAGTTTTCAGTCGGTTAACGGGGAGAAAAAAAAAAGAACAAGTTTCCCCCTCACTTTAGTTAGAAAATGATCTTGTTGGTGAGTTATTTCCATCTTCAAGAGATTTGTAAAATGTCTTTTTTTTTTCTGTTTTAAATAGGAGGGGATCCGATAATTTATGGACTGACAGGTTCGATGTGCAGTAAGGAACATCTGTCTACTAACTATCTTTTCATTTTTCGACTTTTTTATGTACCTTTTCAAGAACTGACACATCCGATTATGTCTCTTCAGTTACTGGTCTAATCTGATGATTTTTTTTTCAACGCTAAAAATTTTCTACCCCCCCCCCCCCCCCCCAGAGTCCATTACCTTGTAATGGTAGGGAAGCTTGAGAGCATAAATGATCTAATGAGCTATGCCGGCGAGAACGTATGTTCCTGGCATGGTCACCTAAGCCGGACAGGTCATTGGTGAGGGGCCATTCCAAAGATGGCCTCCCGGTCCTCCAGGCTCGGGGGTTGGGCGCAGGGTTGACAGCTCTGCCCTGTAAAAAAATCTACAACGTTACTGAAACTTCAAGAGGAAATAAGTGCTCTAAACGTCCGGTGGTCTTGGGACAGAGTCCCTCTGTCAGCATGAACAACATGGGTGAAAGCCGAAAGAAAGCCCATGATGGGAAAACAGGTCTACTGGATGTCAAAACCAAATTAAGAATTGGCTTCTAAAGGGATCTGAGTGCGGCATCTTTGATATGGAAAACTGCACTGAAGATTGTACAGGCCAGAAAAGCATGGAAAGTCCTCTCTGAAGCCTCACGTGCCACTAGACATAACGAGAAAAGATGATAATGATGATTAATATTTCTCAATGTTCGCCTAATATTATATTGTATTGCCAAATATTTACACATTCTAGGAAAATTTTCTCTTGGGAAATAAAGTCCTCAAATCGTATATTTTTGAAATGGCTCGTTCAAATGTTTACCTGTCAATTTTTTAAATATCGGTAAAGCCACGGATAGTTCTAAATTTTCATTTAGCTCGACGAATATGCTAAGGTCATTAAATCATATAAAATGCATTAAAAAAAATAAGTTCTGGCTTCTAAAAAAGCCTCAGATATATTTCCCTCACTTTTGTTGCGAAAAGTAGACCATAACTCCAAATTCGACATTGTAAGATATGATTTAATTGCTGTTTTACCATCATACCGTGCATCATACAGACGGAAAGAAATCATATTATTGGCTACCCTAATACCCGTACAATAATTTCATATACTGAGCGGCAAAGTCTTGTCTTCTGGTAAACAGTCATTCAATTGCAACAATGTTTCTGATTCTTCAACAGCAGCAACACTACGGATTACCACGCACAGATTTGACCAATTTATTCGCACATTCATTTGTAGACCCATTTCCAGTCTGTCCAAAAGAAAACGTACACATATGTGCATAAACAAACGCACGTCATTCTCCAACACCCTCATTAGCCACGTCTCATTCAGAATAGACTTCAGTGTGTAAATGTGCAGGTCAGATGGCCTCGAAGCCAGTTGCACTGTGTCATGTTTTCAAACCCGTCGAGATTCAGGATGGAAAGGTATGATGGCAGAAACAGGGTTTACATAAGTTTACTTGATCATATAATATGCTCATAGCTGAATTGGCGAGGCTTTGAAGGTGGGGCAAGGGGTAGTAATTCCCTACGAGGAGAAATAAGAGAGGAGGTTATAAGAAAGCTGACAGCAATTCGGTGGAACATCACTGCACATGTCCCAATTGTCTAAACTCTGACTGACTGACTTTCTACCCCACCAGGACATCACACAAGCGATAAACACCCGATGACACAAAGTGCCACCATGTGGATGAGGATCACCTGTGGAGAGATTTCAGAAACCGCGTTCAGCCATTATTATTAATGGCCGGGCTATATTGCGGCCCCTGACAAGAGCCAGAGTAGGGTTTCACAAAACGAAAAATTGCATCTTACAAGGGGATGACTAGATATAATACAGTATGATTGTCTAAACTCATGGACAATACTATTTTTATGTACGACTATGCAGCTCCTCGTCGAGCAAGAGTAATCACTCGCTTGCGGAACTGCAATAACGATTGTTGTCCATAGCCAGCTGTTTTACCTCATTGTAACTCTATACATCATGTACGGAGCACGCATGCCTGCCAATTTCCAATTTCCAAAAATTGTTCAGCGTTTAAAAATCAAACACAGTCCATATTAAAACACACACACACACACACACACACACACACACACACACAAAATGCTATTATTGAAGAATGTATATTATGCAAATTTTTTTTCGTGTTTTGTCTCATGTTTTCCTGCATAAGGCTGCAGTTTTCATGGCGTTTTACAATATTTCCATCTAAAACGCGAAACTTTGACCTGAGCTCTTGGTAAGTGATTTTCTACACCGTCTTACATTTTGAGCACTCGTCCATCTTTTTCTTCCACAGAAGGACGCATGCGACATTTAAGTTTCATCTCAATAGATGAAGTACTTAGGGAAGAAGCTAACAATTAACTCTGACGACAAATGTCGTATCTACTATTAGTCGGCTTCTGTGGCTTAGCCGTTGCGAACGAGATTTGTAATGCCGGGGTTTTGCGTTGGTTTTGACGATGGTACAGAGAGCTGCCCGTGTAAAAAGCAATGGCAAACTACTGAACGAAAAATTTTCTTAGAAAAACCAAAAAAGCCACAAAATGCTGGGGTTGATTTGCCAATGCCCTGTAAACGATACGCAACTAAATGTTTACTAACAAATATAACGGGATAATATAGTAAACAGCGTTGCTCATAGCACTTTAATTTCTTTCCATGAAAAATGGAACCCTTTCAACCATTCTATGACAGTTTCTATTCTGGTTCCTCCTAGCAGTAAGAATGTCAATGCTCCAGAATGAAAGTAACTGAATGAAGCATCGACTCAGGAAATGAACCTCTCGAATTGGCCTCGCTTACTTCTTCAATTCCGTTAACATTTTCTTGGATCCTCCTTTGGAAAATTTGGAAAGTGAGTAGACTGTCGTCTCGTGCCTGCGTCACATCTTTTCTGTTTCTGTCTCAGAATCCCTCTTGTGGAAGCTGATTACTCAAGATTTTTACCATTTTCAATAAGTGGTTCTCACATTTGTGAAGACTTGACAGCAACTATTTCAAGCTATCTGCGGTGTAGCTAGAGACTTGGCCCTCTTTCCACCACCCATCAACTCCAAGCGCCCCCAGTGTTTTCCTGTGTATGTGACCGTGACCTGACGTTCAGTCTAAAATAGGTTTCTAGATATTTCCGGAATGAGTCTTACGATGTATGGCTTCTCTGTCGGTTGTATTGTAAATGCAATTTTTTCTGTGGCTTTTTTATAGCTTTCACTGCAAATGAAACGTTTTCAAATGAAACAACATAAAACTGTTTTTTAAAGGAACTTTGGTGTTCTGCATGGATAAAGCTAAGGTAAACATAAGAAATACCAAAACCATAGTGAAGTACTCTGCATAGAACTACATGGGAAATAAACAGCAACAATAAACAACAGCCCCAAATCACGTACAAGAATGATAAAATAAAATATTTGGAAGGGGGAAAAAACAACTTTAAAAGGACTAGTTTAGTAAAACACTGGGCAATTAACTATCAGACTGGAGAACACCACTCGTTAGTCTGTGAATATTACACAACTCGAAACCGAAACAACGACCGGAAACTGAATGAATTCCTAGTTACCCAAACACCGTCTGGCGCCAACAGCACTTCAGTGTCCCAAGTGCCAGCAGCTAAGATTATCTGTAAATCACTTGGTTGTAAAGAACGCTATAGCACTGAAATTTCGGGTAAATGTGGTCATCGTCTGGACTCTAGTGAGGCTGTGTATCGGTTGGTTCTCATATCTGCTTCACTTACAAGAGAAGGATCGGAAATCTTGATAAGCAGGTCCAGACATAACTGTGAGGATAGGTTAGTTTCGTATCCTTTACAGGACGTTGCAGAACCAACTGTTGTGTGGCCCGATGCTGGTATCGAACTCCTGCATCCCGGCGTTACGAAGCGTTCGCATCGACTTAGCCACAGAGCCAACTAACTGTGACGGAAAGTGCAAATATTAAACTAGTTTACAGTAATCTGTACTGTGTTTTTTTTTTTCATAGATTTAAATAATGCGGATACAAACAATACATTGCACAATTTATTGTTAGGCATATTTCGCTGTATCTCATCAGGTGCGTTACTACAGAGTTACATCAACATACAACAGAGCACAAAACTGAATAAATTCAACTGAAATGCGAATTGTTTCTTTGATACATTGTCTCTGTTTCATGGTTCCCGGAAGCTCACCGTAGTCACGTGACTTACCAGGGTAACTTCAAATTTAAGATAAATTCCGTCTGCTCACAAAGGAGGGTGTTGTTGATTTGTGCTGTTAAGGCTTCTGCGATTCTCAAAAGTCTCCTGTTCGGAGTGTGGTAAATTACATGGAAACCAGTGTCTGTGTTAATTATGTGTCCGGAATTAAGTAAATGACGTCCAATGGAAGAAGCGGGTTCTTTCCTCTTGATTGATTTCGTTCGGGGTAGGGTTGGGTGGGTGCAATGACGTTTGATGAAACCTATGGGATGCCCATTCAGTAGTAATGTTGAATCGAGAGTTTTAATTTCTGCAGCCAGTGTGTCTTCGGTGCAAATCTTTCTGGCCCGGTTGAACAAGCTTCTCACTACGCCACGTTTGTACTGAATAGGTACGAAACTGTAAAAAGTTTAGACACTAGCCAGTCCATGTTTCTTTTCGGTACACGGATCTTTGCGTACTACCGTCCTCTTTACGTGCAATAAGTACATCAAGGAATGGTAAAGTGCCGTCATGTTCGTGTTGTAACGATAATGTGACGTGTCTGTGTGACTGGTTCATGGTGGTATGGAACGCAGTGGCTTGCTGTTTGTCAGCAGTTACTATTAGAATGTCATCTACGTACCGACGGTACAAAAACAAATCTCTGATGTGGGCCGATCTGCTATTTTCGAGATGTGCCATGAAGATGTCGGCCAAGATGGGACCTAGTGGGTTACCCATGGCTACTCCATCTTTTTCATAGCTACTTATTTTTTTTAAAAATAATCCTTTTTCTAAGCCTTCAGATGCATAGGGCATATAGTGCTTGACTTATACTTTATAGAACAATCGACGCCTAAAGGGAACCGGGGGAGGGGGGGGGGGTTGTTGTTGTGGTCAACATTACATCGGCCACCCTTACTTCCCATAATTTTACCTAGTAAACATTTAAGGGTCGAGCAAAGAGCCAACGTAATTTTATTTCATTCGGATTTGATCTCACGACCATAGGATCCGCAGGCGAATGTCTAGCCGCTACCCCAAGTTGGTCGCCAGGAATAAATAGTGTATGGTAAATGGTTTGTACGTTTTGTATTTGTATTAAGTTGTCGTTGATGTAGTAGTCGTACGGACTACGATCGCAGTTTCATATTCAGGACGTAGAGGACTGATTTATCTGAGAGCGTTATGGCAGTAGATGGCATTGCGCTGATGTCAACACATGCTTAAATTAGTTCGCGACATCGTGTTATTGACAAGCAACTTACTGACTACACGAATGATGTTTAAATAGTAAGTATGTGTTTTAAATGTAGTATTTTTATTTAGAGTTCACAGCAGTAAACTGCGGACCAGAGTTCTTGTTTTTCATCCACTTTTAGACCTGTATTGACTAGAATTTGCGTTTCGCGTACACATCCGTTTTACAGAGCTGGTTTAACTGTATGCAGACTGTTGGTGCCTAATCTCACGGGCTGATCAACTCCAGTTTCAAAGAAACTACCATTATTCTTTGCTACTTACGTGTTTGTTAGAGGGAATTAGGTCTATCCGTTCTCTACCCCCACCCCCTTTATTTTTCACCCTCCCATCCTCAGTGGAGCCCTGGAGCCCAAATGTGCACAAGACTAAGTAAAAGTGGTGGTCTGTTACCTTCTCTCGACGAGTCGCATCTTTGTCTCGTCCTGAAGTTTAGAGTTGCAGTTTTGTTTATGATCGGTTTGTTTCCGTCCTTTTTTCCCCCTTACCCTATTCCTCTCCCCTATGGGTTCCAGCTCCTTATTTCGAAGAAAAGAGAACAGACCTAATGCCTCCCTAACAAGCATATCGTAAAAGGTGACTAATGTGCTCTGTATCCTTCGATGTCTAAGCACACGTGCCCGAAAGACAAGGAACCAAAGATGTGCACAAAAAAGCCATACATGTAAAACGGATGTGCAGGCTAATCTCAAGTTTTGAATCAGGACGAAATCCCAAAGTGGATGAATAACTGTCTCCCCAAGTTTACTTTAGAGGACGCTAAGAAGAAGAATTCCCCTGAATATATCACAATGATTTTATCCTATCCGCTGTCTAGCTTCATTTCGCCTTTACAATGTTTCATCAAGACTTTCCCATAACCCGTAAGGGGATATTTGCTAGAAACATTTTTATTTTAGCTTACATTTTGCCTATCTCTGATTTTCTATGTTTTTTTTTAAACTAGTTTTTCAGGCAATTCCCCATGCATTTTCCTTTATATTTTCTCCGTTTTTCCATTTATCTTGTACTCCTAAAGCAAGAAACTTCTAGACAATTCTAACCTGCTTCTGCAGCTATATTTAAAAAACACTCTGTCATTTTGAAAATATTCTTAAAACAAAAATTGCAGAGAATAATTAATAATTGTTAAACCTTATAATAAAAAGCTGCTGAACTCGCTGAATCGAACCAAAGACTTGAATTACATCCGGTGTGAACAGGAGCATCAGTCAATTTCTGAATGGCAGTTAGTTTCTCCTCTATTTCTACTTAATTTAATAACTGTATTTTCGTGCTGTCTGTTTTTCTATTCTAATGATAGCTGGAGACAATTGTTCTCAGCCCTGTCTGTATTGAATACCAAGTTTACCAAGTTTGAAAAAAATATATATCGATGAATGAATCGGCGCAGAAGGCATTCAAAGCGTCAACATTTTTCCCCTAGATATTTTCCCCAGATGGATGCTTGCAGACTGTCGTCGAGTGGCTGATATTTGGCAGCTACGCTTTTGTCCCAAGAGAATTCCTTACCGAGTTCCCGGAGCTTTATTTTTCTTTTACCTGACCTATTTTTCGACCAGCGAATCCCAAAGCTTGCAATGTTGCCTCAAAAGGTTGAATGTTGAGTTAAGAATCGACATGATAGCACTGGGTCATAAGTACAGCTTCCCAGACTTCAGCAGCAAACGAAGAGTTTCAATTCCGATGGCATCGGTAAATATTTGATTGCATATCCTTCTCGCCTTTCGCTTGAGTGTTAATTGTCGGCCAGATTTATTGGAACACGTAGCAGTGTGTCATTGTCCTCAGGCCATAATGATCTGTTTGTGCCTCCGCACTGTTCACTGACTCCCAAAGGGTCCTAACAACATCTAGCTTGTCATTTCCTAATTCACCACCAAGTGGTCTAGAAACGGCCAGTCTATCTGTTCTTTTCCCAACACACCAGCATAACCTTGAGAAAATATCCAAACAACGCTAACTACCCAGGACCTTTGAAGCGACTCTGCCACTCTGCGCGTAGCTTTCCTGTCTCCACCTCTCTCAACATGCTGTGTGAGTCAGTTACAATTACGTCATGTGTATACAGCTGTTTATCCAGCTAATGGAATCAGCACTGACTACCCTAAACCTTGTTATCAAACTGGATGTTGTGATATCATATGACAAGGTTTTGTTGCAATAAGCGACATTCATTTGCTCTTGCCATGATCCCCCACGAGCTTCGTCTGCTTCATCTGTCACATCACCTAGTAGGGAATTGTTATAAATCATTTGTATGTATACGTGCGTCTAAAGGTACAGTGGAAATATATGCCATATAGTGATGACCTCAATTATCAAAATATTCTAAATACTATGAAATATTACGATTTCACATTTTCTAGATACCGCCATAGAACGCTCACTGGCCAGCTTCTTTGCATGTTACGACCCGAATTAGACAGTCCACATAATTTTGTGTTTGGGTATTCTGAAATCCACTTTCATAAGACAGGGTTGACGCCAAATCAAAATTTGAAAGACCCATGCATGAATGTATGTATGTATGTATGTATGTATGTATGTATGTATGTATGTATGTATGTATGTATGTATGTATGTATGTATGTATGTATGTGTATGTATGTATGTATGTATGTATGTATGTATGTATGTATGTATGTATGTATGTATGTATGTATGTATGTATGTATGTATGTATGTATGTATGTATGTATGTATGTATGTATGTATGTATGTATGTATGTATGTATGTATGTATGTATGTATGTATGTATGTATGTATGTATGTATGTATGTATGTATGTATGCATGCATGCATGCATGCATGCATGCATGCATGCATGCATGTATGTATGTATGTATGTATGTATGTATGTATGTATGTATGTATGTATGTATGTATGTATGTATGTATGTATGTATGTATGTATGTATGTATGTATGTATGTATGTATGTATGTATGTATGTATGTATGTATGTATGTATGTATGTATGTATGTATGTATGTATGTGTGTATGTATGCCACGTTTGTGGCATTTCCAGTCCTAGTTGTGGAGGCTTTTTCTTAAGTTTAGTTGAATTGGGACTGGGTTCCGGAGCTTTATGTGAGACACATCTGTCTCGTCAGTATATATCTTTATCTGCCCCCGGGTCAGCAGGTCTTACCCTGGCTAGAAGATCCAGACTAAATAAGGTGGTGTGTCTAGCTTACATTCTCTCGTGTCTGTGCGTGTAATTAGATCCGTTTTCATCATCATGATCTAGTCGTCTGAGGGGCAAAGTGGGCAATCCTTTTCCTCTCAAACCTCCAGATTTGTGATAATAATATACATTTATAGAAGCCACAACGTTTACTGCTTCTATTGCCTTCTCACATTTAGCCTCTTAAAAAAAAAAAAAAAAACTATCATTTAGAGATTTGGTAGAGTAGTTTAGAACTACTATAAAATGAAATGCCTTAGAAGAGCTGCAGAAGTTTAACAGGAAGACAGAATACGAAATCACAAAATCAGACGAATGCTAGGTATAAAGCCAGTCTTACAGGTCATCAAAGAACAACAAATGAAGTGGTTAGTTAGTTAGTTAGTTAGTTAGTTGGGTTATCCTCATTGCACTCTGGACATGTCCATAGGTGCTCAGATCCTCCCCTCAGTATGAACCCCAACGTCCGATGGCTAATAGTACCAGTTCTATGTTGATTAACAAGTCTTCTGGCGTAGCTGGTGTGCGTCTCGTTTTTTGCTGTGCCGATCTTAATTCCCAAGTCTGCCATTCTGGCGAGTGATGTGGATTCACTGCCACCAAAGTCCTCTATTCTTCCGATTTCTCTGAGGGCATTGATAATATCAGCATGATCCATAGGCTGACCGTCGGTAGTGATAGCGGATCCAGCCAACCTGTCAGCTCTTTCATTTCCATCGACGCCTGCGTGTCCCGGAACAAAAATAAAGGTGACTCCACGAACAGTGGACTTCTGTGATGATTCAAGCCATTGTCTTCGCACTGAACCTGCCTGAACCCTCCGGATCATACTCATTGAATCACTGAGTATACACACGCGGGTGTATTTTTGTGTTTCAAGCCAGGCAAGCGCTTGTGTCACTGCCATCACCTCCATCGTCATGCTGCTGGTTGTCATGGAGAAGGCGCCGTTGGCTTCTTTGACTGTTCTGCCCGCTGAGCGTGCTGTAAATGCCCATGCGCTTCTTCTTTGGCGTATAACGGATCCGTCTGTATAGATTATTGCATCTGCTTCGTCTGAATTTTCACCGATGAGAGCGTTGACCTCTGCATTAACAGCAACAGGATTCTCTTCTCTACATCGCCTGTTGAGTGTGACAATACAGGAAAATGTACAAATAAACGCCTGAGGCACCGGTATCCATTCTGCACCAGGTATGATGTCGGTTAGGCTGCATATTTGCCTAATGACATCTTCTGCCCGACCTAGCCACGATTTCCCCCTCTTCAGTCTGTCGCCCTTTTCACTAAAAAGCGCTTGATGCAGTGGGTGTTTCTTATCAGCGCATATTTTGAGATATGCCCGAGCCCTCCAAATGAAGTGGTGTGGACACCTAACAAGAATGTCCTGGTAATATCTGCCACAACGAGTCACACTGAAACGTTACAACTGGTATAGAGCGAGTGGAAGACCTCGGAAAAAAAGAAGTGATGGCATTAGGAACAGCCTTACAAAAAAGAACGAACATAAGTCTTAATAGTGCTCTTAACAAAGCTCATCAGCGAATATACATACTTCGCGGAGGTACTAGGTGGAAGAGAAGAAGTTTAGAACTGCAGCATTGATAGACAACTTGAGAAATACAATTGTGTGTTCTAACGAAATGTTCCACAAACTCTCCATATCGAGCATTTCAGGATGATGGCAATTAGAAGAGAGTTAATGTTCATAATTTGTTTGCCACTTCATGAGAACGACAGATTCAAATTCACTAAGCCATTCTGGTAGTTAGGAATTTACACCTTCACATAAAACCAACAAAAAGACAGTTTCTTCAACTCCTGACAATCCTTTCTCATAGAAGCTTCCTCTAGCACCATATGGCGGGAAATGCCCTTTCACTGCTGCTCTAAAGTCAGTGCATCGTTGTCACATATCACTCCTGTCGCGTGCCTAATGTAAGGATTCCTCCTTCAGAACCAACAGCACTCAGAGATAATTATGTTGAGTCGTTTGGCTCGTATTGGTCTAAGGGATTCCCCGTGGCCAATATACGATCAACTTATCTCTGGAGTAGGGCAACTCAAGTATTGGCACTACAAAATATATCAGTATATAAATACAATATTTCTAGGCACACTTGGCTGGACACCCCCACTACTTACTAAAGAAAGCCCCCAGGTTATGATAGTTCATTATCATAACCATGTTAACACATATAATGAAGATACATACACATACAACTGCTAAACACTTAAGAAGGTGACATAGAGAAACCTAAGTCAGCCATGAAAATGAATGCATGTATTTAGTATAATATATGTACAAAAACAATTGAAGTGAATTCCAGCTATCAGTGAAAGAATCTCAGCACTAATGTCTAGATCCTAAGGAAACTAGGCAGACAGCCGGTCCTGGAGGTGACTATATGTCATCATTGGAACCAAGGAGCTGTGAGGAATAAAGCACATAAGGCATCAAACTGCACTTAGCCTCTTTCTGTCTATGATGCCTCCCTCAGCTCCTGATGATTCGACTGTCTTTGACTCTGGTAATTCTGCTCAACTGGATCAGGTAGTGAAAGAGTACTTCACCATAGAGGACACAGCAACTGTACCGGTATTCAGCAAGTCTCTCCCACCAGTTAGGTCACAACAGGGACTCTGAGCTACATCAAGCTCTGGCACTGGTTGATGTTTGAGGTACCATCTCCCACATGTTGGAGTTGTCAGGAACCTTCACAGGTGTTAGCTGGTGGGTAACAGTTTGTTTCTGGTGGTTTGATGGTTGGTGGGTGTGGGTTGGACTGTGAAACTTCTGCCAGCTCTTCACAAAAGATACATCCTGTCAAGAAAATAACTCAACATTAGTCATCACCAAGAGGGTAACATCTTGACAGGAAAGACAGAGCAAGCATCAGTCATCAACCCCCATCTGCTGACTCCCCCCTGCTCTCCTGTTTCATTCCTCAGATTGCCTCTCCAGACCAAAAGACATAAGTCTCCTATATTTATCTGTCTGTTTAGTGCAAGAGAAGGCAAGTCAGATATACAGTGGAGATAGATAAAGTGGTCTAACACATATATCACTCTCTCTCTCCCCCTCACTCTGCACACAGACACCAATATTTACTGTCAGTACCTGCATTCACTAGCTTTCCCAACCGCCCGTCTTACCATCCACCGATCTGGGTCAAACACACACATACTTTGATTAACAAAGCCCTGACCCAATTCTGTCCCCATTTCGTATGTACAGATTCTATAGTTAGTTTAAAACGTACACAATTGTAAGGGTATTAAGTTTTATCAGTATGGGTGGTTTATTGAGGGCATAAGCTATTTAGTCTGTACAGTGGAAGATCTACGTTCGAATCCGCTTCTCTAGCGATCAAGAACAGTCGAACTAAGTGGGATCACACAGCCGATACCGATCTCTCTACAGCAGTGACTACTTTACAAACATCATTCTAGGTGCTCGTAAACTATAATTAACTTACCCAAGCATATGTAAAAACTGAGACATTCCAGATTGCCTTGAAAAGTGAAATTTATACAGGCACAGATTAACACATCTGGACGTTTGAGAAGCTGGCAAGGAGAATAGCGTCACTTAGACACTTCAGGCGTTGGTAACAAAAGAAGTCCCTTGTATACTTGGGCAAGGAGTAAATCGGTTTCCACGAAACCTCAAATAACCCCCTATATATCTCCAAGAGATATACATTTAAAAATGGAGTTTAGTTAAAGTAACCAGAAAAGGCAGACATAATAATGTTGTCCAATAAAGGCCTATATATAAAGATATAAGGGACTATATATTTCTGGGCGAGTCCAAGTTTGAATTTTGTGCAGATTACAGGTAAGACAGGTTATCAGCCTTACAGACCGATGCGTAATGGCTATCATTTCACGACAATCGTTTAATCATATTCTCCAGCCGGTCCTAAATTCTGGTACTCTGGAATCGTCCAGGGAAACAATATAACTGATATGGTTGGAAGGGGCTTACCGAAATCTGACCTAGCTTGATTTTAATCCTTGATGTGTTAATCTTAAAGACTGTAATCCTGAAGGGATATAGCTACATACATCATCGGTCGACTAAACCTAAACTTAGTAATGGAACCAGTTGTGAGTAATAAATGTGGTCAGATTGATTTTGGAAACATCCAGTCACAGACCTTCCTGTACAAATATGGGCCTATAGTGTGGTCATTCAATTAACGCTGTTTTTTTTTTTCGATAATATTTTAGTATTTACTTTTCCCGGGAAAGTGATGTTTTGCATGAGCTCCTAGTCTCGACGTTAATGTTTTACGCATAAAAATATCTAGACTGGGCTGTTGTATCGAAACAGAAGCTTTCTTTGTTATTTGTCCTCACTTGTACAATTTCACTTAGGTAAGAAAACAAATTTTACAGTATCGACTGGCGAGACACTAAACTAAGCACACAATTTTCCATAATACAACTTCTCACGGGGCTGTAAATAATCCAGCATACTTATTTTGTAGCGTTTTGCCATACTTTCACACTAGTTGTAATTGCATTCAGAATTTATTTAGAAAACAAGAAACGTTTAATTTTGTGAACTGTCGATTAGTTTCATACGAACATTGTCCTGTATAACTCTTAAAAGACAACAACAACAACAACAAAAAACAAAAAAGGAATCAGCATATATTTATAAACCTTGAAGAGCAAATATACATTCTAATTACTTGATTGCCGGGATAAAAATCTGACATAACGTTGAGACTTAAGTAAATAATGATATATAAATTCATCCATTTATTCTAAACATCGGCACTATTTTCTAAACGCACTACAGTACCTATTCTCAAAAGCGTCAAAGGCGCGAAAAGAATTATACTTTTACTCAACATGAGCTCGTCGATGTAAATGTCAACAAAACCATAAAGTGGCGTAAAGGACTATTTGTCCACGCCTTAGCCGAATTAGTCAAATAGGGCTTGACCTCTATTTTATAGACAAATCGGCATACCGTGGGTGATATGGTCAGCGTGACACCAGCCTCCTTTACTTTCCTCGGCTTTATCTGATACCCATTTAAGTTTGGCTCGACTTGGGAGCAAAAGCCATTTTTGAAAATACTTCAGCACTATCAGAATCCACTACCCTCGGTTCCACAGGCGATCGACTAGCCGCTACACCACGACAGCTCCCCAAATATCATACAGATCACACACAAAATATCCATCAACCGAACGTCGCCTGCTAAGAATGAATTGTCCTAACTGAACCCTATAACTGAACCTCTGGCGAGCAATAACCTGAGAATTAGTGACACCTCGTCGTCCATTATTGCCTATTCTGGTTGGATAAACGTCGCTGTTACACATGACTTTTCAAACCACATGTGACACGCTCTAGGAAGATAGCAGGAAAGTTTGCGGGACTGTATCTGAGTAGGGAGAACTAACATTTCAAAGAGATAACTACAAGTAACTTAATATGGTATAAATTTAAAGAATGTATTTATACAAACAATACCCTATACTTTTCTATAAATGGCATATATGTATTTGTGTGTATGTTTGTATTTGTGTGTGTGTGTGTGTGAAAGAGAGAGAGAGAGAGAGAGAGAGAGAGAGAGAGAGAGAGAGAGAGAGAGAGAGAGAGAGAGAGAGATAGAGGAAGAGATGAAGATTTACTTGTTCGTTAGGCTGTTTATTATTGACACGTTTTGAAGCTGTTTTATTGACGAGCATTTTACACCAATAAGTGGAGATTTGCAAACACAAAACATAGAAGTCTATTACTCCGGGTTTATCCACCATGGGTGGAAAATATACATATATTTCATAATCTTTGTGTGTATGTGTGTGTGTGCTTGGGGGGCTGGGGGGGGGGGGGACGTCGGTGGTAGGGAGTGTTTGTTGATGGGTTACTTTATATGGTCACAGCTTCCGCTACTTTTAGTAATCGTAACACTTACCACATCCTGGATATATGGTTACTAACAATTTCAGGACAATAAATCATGACCTGACTTTCGTCACAGATAAAATTGCAGCTTGAACCAGGCGGGTAGTTTATAGCCAACTGACGTACAGATATGAACATACATTTCCAAGACGAAATTCCATGTCACGCTTGAACTACAAGAAAGCAGAATGGAGTGAATGTTTAAATCTTACTTATCAATATACATCATCTTTCAACATCACAACCACACATCTGTACAAATCAATCAAACAGTTTGCAGAACTATATTGAGAACATCCATAGAAAGCGTACCAAGGGGAGCAAGAAAGATTAGAAAACAAGACATACATTTCAAACTTTGCAAAAAATAAAAGGAAACGTGCTGGTTATAAAAAGAGTCACAATGGTTCATATATTGATGGGTAGTCACAGAGAGTTCAGCAAAGAAAGCTGTTAAGTGATGGAGGAAATTGTATATATATTGAGTTGACCAATATAAAAATACATCTCCAGTTGTATAGCACATGCTATTGCGCTGGAGAACACAGTATCTATATTATTTATTGATGCACCTTTGAGTCAAAACTAATTACACAGAAATATGGCTGCTCAGTATTACAAGCCACTACATAAAATGATCAGCATCTATATTTCAACAAACTTAGTCTCTACTGGGTGGAACGGGAAAACTAACCAAGCATGTTGTGCTCCAGTGGATTCCAGGCAAATGCGAAATTACAGGAAAAGAAACAGCTGACTACTTTCCCAGAAATAAGACAGAATAACTAAATAAAGGAGACTCGGCTTTTTTAGTTACTGTACATGACACACACTAATGTCTGATTGAAATAACCTTCACGACTTTTCATTGGTTTTTTCCGAAATGTTAATTATTTTCTGATTGCCCCTTATCTATTTTCCGGAAGCTTACGTAATTAAATGGCGGATTAACCACGCGGCTCTTGTTTGACTGCGCTTCGTAAAGAATCCCGTAAAGACGATCCTTTTCTCATCAGTCTTCATGAAAGAGGGTTTGTCTGTCATCCCCAGAGACTGTAAAATAACAGATCGCCGATAGATTAGTTCATATCTGTGAAGGAGGTAAACAGGTTGCATTAGACAGAATACCATTGCATCTAGGATAGCTTATAAACGAGAAATCAGAGAGAAAAGAAAATGCACAGTAACCACAAACGAGAATTGACGTGTCAAAAGTCAGAGGTTGAAGAAAGTAATCACGCTAGAGAACCGAGCGGGTGTCGAAGATAACTGAAGACAGTTTGCGCGAGCAGTTTGTGTGTAGGGTTGGGTGAGTATTTGCAGACAGCTCCATGTTCAGAGAAAAGCAGCTGCTATCGACCTTTATTGCTGTACACTGAGCGCAGTTGTATGTACTTATTTATTATCTTTCTTTTATAGACGAACACCCTGACACATACACACATACACAGACAAATACATACCTGGAGGCATAGACACAGAGATAATACATCCATAAACACAGACACACATACATACACACATATACACGCCTACATGCATACATGCATTCATCCATCCATCCATTCATACGTAGATACATAGATACATACATACATACACACATACACACATACATACATACATACATACATACATACATACATATTTATACATACATACATACATACATACATACATACATACATACATACATACATAAATGTCATACATACATACAGACATACATACATACAAAATACATCCATATACATACATTCAACATACATACATACACTACATACATACATAAAATACATTCACTACATACATACATTACATACATACAGAATTCATACATACATACATACAACATACATAGTCATACATACATCATACAACATCAACATACATCATACATACATACATACACCACCATACACACACACCACACACATACACACACACACACACACATACATACATACACACATACATACACACATACATACATACATACATACATACATACATACAGTATAAATACATACATACATACATACATAAATACATACATACATACATAACAAATACATACATAACATACATACATACATACATACATACATACATAAACATACATACATACATACATACAGGTACATACATACATAACATACATACATACATACATACATAAACACACACACAACATACATACATACATACATAACATACATACATACATACAATACATACAAACACATACATACATACATACATACATACATACATACATACATACATACATACATACATACATTACATACATACATACATAACATGCATACATATTATACATACATACACACACACACACACCACACACATACACACACACAACACTACTACATACATACATAAATACATACATACTTACATACTTACTTACATACATACATCATAACATACATACATACATACATACATACATACATACATACATACATACATACATACATACATACATACATACATACATACATACATACATACATACATACATACATACATACATACATACATTCATACATTCATACATATACGCACCCAAAACAGGCGCTAAAATGGAAACATATTGATTGAGGAAGCCAGACCGTCCAAGAGAATTGTACAACAGTCATCGACAAGACCTTTCAAAAATGTCGAACTTTATTCAAGGTAGAATATCAAACGTACTACCTATGTGTGCACTCCGTTCCTGTGCTGGTAAGGGTAATTAAATTTAGAACGTATGAGTATGATGAAACAAAAATTAGGGATTCTAAGCCTAAATGTTGGAGAAATTATCTTGGATGGCTGCATGAATGAGGATTAACAAAAATATTTATGTATTGAATAATTGTCCTGTGATTTCAGTGAAGATCTAGACATTCAAAAGTAAACATAAATACAAAATAATAACATGTGAGAAATAATGAATAAGGCAAACAAATTTAATACAATTAGACAACATTGGAAACATTAGAAGAAAGGGAACAGGTGACAAAATGGGAATACAAAATGCTAGAACAAAAGTTGGAATATGGGCAAATGACACCAATTCATTCTGATGTTGAAGCCTTTAAGTTGTATGATATGAGTTTGTAAACATTTGCATAAATCCACACAACTGCAGATGTGAGGTTCTCTAGCCAGGAATGCTGATGTTCTCCCCACAACACAAACAGGCTGATGTTCTCCCCACAACACAAACGTTCTCACTTTGACGCTTAGGAACAGTTGCGAGATCTACGACGGACAGCTCTCATGCCCTTTAACCTATCGCGATGGGGTCAGTGACATTCAGCCATTCTCGAGAAGAGGCCTGCATTCCGTTGCTGCTGTCATTTGTCGTGTTTTTACCGCCTTTTAGATGTGCCAATCTTTTCTTAGTTCGTGTGTGTGTATGTGTGTGTGTGTGTGTGTGTTAAATTGCCAATCTGACTGGCATTTACGATGACTTTTATCTAATCTAGATTTTTGTTGCTAATTAACTTCTGCAAAGTGAAGGGAGCTTTGGAATGCTTAATTAACTGAGCTCGTAAAAGCAAGAATCGCGTCCTGGGAAATGCATACTTTTTAAAAATTACATAAATATTATCTTTAACATGCATTTCTTTTTCTTCTTTTCGTTCAGCGGCTGTGCAATCTGATGTGATGTTTGGGTTGTTCGTCCACTTTTAATCTTTGGTCTCCGTTTTAGAACTTAAGGACATGGTTTGAAAAAAATAAAAACCCATTTCAAGTCTGGCGTATCGGGCAAATGATGCTGTGCTTATAAGTTTAAAGATCAAAAGGCACTAGATAAGCGATGAAATTTTCATGATAATGACCACCTTTACTTCTCAGAATATTTCCTAGCAGATATTTGATTGGGTTGACTTTGGAGCAGAAATTTTTACAAATTCAATCTAGTATAAAAATGCCCCCTGAATTAGATTCGAACTAAAGTTTTTTTTTGACCAGCATGCAAGCACCTAGCCGCCGCTTTACTAGGGCTCTAACTAAGCTTTTACTACGCTGTCAGTGTGCTCTCGTCGCCCATTTTTTCATGAAGGTCTAATTAACTGTTGACTAATTTGTCTTCAAGTAAGTCTTCATAATCGAGCTAAGACTGAATGTGTCTAAAATTGTCGACAAAGTCTCAGATGTTGCTGTAGACAATTCTAGATATTTATGAATCTTCGCGATGGCAAATATCCCCAACTGTGTCATTGACGGCATTTAATTTACGTTTAAGAGATAACGAGAATGAAAATGGATTCCCATTCTATAAAAATAAAAAAATAAAAACCGAAACGTTGAGTCTGTTCCATCTTCCTTCTCGAAAATATTCAAAAACTCCATCACGTTTAATCTGTTTACTGCTAGCATTATCGGTTATATGTATGG
Organism: Candidula unifasciata; assembly: GCA_905116865.2. Taxonomy (NCBI): domain Eukaryota; kingdom Metazoa; phylum Mollusca; class Gastropoda; order Stylommatophora; family Geomitridae; genus Candidula; species Candidula unifasciata. Next base: position 74,151 of record CAJHNH020002532.1, read on the forward strand.
TCTGGTTTATTTGTGCCAGATATTTGGCTAATACTGTTGCATGTCTGACAGATTGCTAACTTTGGGTCTGTAACTAAACAGAGTGTCCTCTCCTTCTTGTATGTATCCGTTGTGTTCCTGTTATCCTTAAACTTGAACCTGCTGCGAACAGTGCTGGTTATTCCCGTTTCTGGTTTATTAGTGCAAATTTTATTGGTTGAAATATGTCTATTTATGTCAGAATCGGTCGCAAGACGTATTGCAGTTTACCCGTTCAACAAAGTAGGTTGTTTGTTTACGACAGTCATCATCTGTTAGCTGGTCCTTTGCAGAACGTTGCTCTCATCACAGTCTGCCTGAACGAAACTCGGTCTCTCGCCAGATCTCCCGCCGCATGTACTTTCATACGCAAGGAGTCACTTATATCCTGTGCCCATCTTCGTGTCGGTTGGCTCGTGCCGTGGCGTTTGATATGACCAAAATATTTCAGCTTTCGAAAAAGGATGCTGTTTAGTTTACGACAGTAACTCCGGTAATCCACGAATGAATCATTCAAATTATACTATGCCTACAGATCTACCTTGTGCATTTTTTGGTGTATTCGTTAGGTACAGTTTCCATCGTTTCGCCAGTGAGCATTCATCACTGCTCGCAAATATATTGCTGATGTTGTGCCAGCTCTTATTCCATTCCTCATCTGTGATCTCATCCACAATTTGATCTGCATATCTACACCAAAATCTGCATTTCATGAATGGCCACAATCATTACATAGCATTGATCATCAAACATATATTGCTTAATTTATTTTATAAAAACCGAAGATTAATACTTAAGATGCGACACTGTCAAATGAAATATTCTAACTCATATAAATATCATAAATAATTCATCCGGCACATACATATCACCAGTTTATTTCTAATACAGGCGCGAATTATGACACACGCTGAACATACACGGGGGCTAGCAAAAACAAATTGCCAGCAGGACATTATTATCCGGATTTTTCGGACCTGCCTTTGATCTACATGGAAAATCTACAAAACGGTGATTGCTGACATTGATTGATGGGGACTCTTTACATTGATGGGTCTGAATGACAGGACAGGCCGGATTGAATGGGTACACACATTAATGGAACAAAACTGGGTTGATACGATGTATATATTGACAGGCGACCGGCATTGATTGCCTGTCACACAAGTCATGAGCAGGAAAACGGGAACCTGCAGAGCGGATTTGAACTTCAATATGGACGAATACGAAGGGTGGGGGAAGAAGGAGGGGGGGGGGGGGAGGGGGATGCATTGAAACACGCTATCTTCATAAGTTCAACTGTATATTAACACAAGGCAAACTAGTTATTGTCCCCAAAGACATCATTTATGATTATTTACAGCTTGAGAGAAGATGTAAAGACCCTTATATCGCAAAATCTTCAAGTCTCACAAGGTCCAGTGTCCGAGGGAGTTAATAGCAATATTGAATCTACAAGCTTACTACTTCCAGAGGGAAACGTTATATAATCTTAGCAGATAAGAAGTATGTTGTCAGAGTTATTCAGAGTAGCTCCCGAAACATAGGATGTAAAAATATAGATAACTTGTTGACTGGCACACGTGAATAATACCCAGTCACGAATAGTGCGTTGTTTGGGACATAAACTGTTCACAAGATGTGTGCAAGCGAAACATGAATGATACAGGTATTGAAATATATTAATGTTAACAGTATCCCATAGATCGTGCTGCACGGACGAGAAAGACCAAAAGGGGAAAGATCAGGAAGGGACAACGGAATAAAACATGGCAGATCAGTTTTAAAAAAAAAAATTGCGTTTGAGTAGAAACAAAACAACACGTGCTGTGAACAATGATCCTGAAAAAACAAACATCTACGAGGTAGACTTTCTTAACCCCCTGGAGGTGGAGGCTCATTGGAAGTTTCAATGCCAAGAAGACGAAGACTTTGGGATGGAATTCTACTAATTCACATACAAATTATTTTAGCGTTTACTTTACATATACAAAACTATGTATATTCGTGTTGGAAATTGAATAAACTAACACAATCTTATGAATTACAATGATATCTCAGCATTTATCCAAATTAGCTATAGAATTTGCATATTAATGCGTGCATTTTACTTTCTTTTTAAGGACTATGAATAACTTGGACAATTTGGCTCAATTTGTTTGGCCAATTAAGCCTGCATAAGTCCTAACACATATGTTTTGGGAGGCAAGACCCACGTAGGCCCTATAGCCACCTCCTCTTCCTGCCCCCTTCTATATTGTGGTTTCTATAATGCAACAGTCCTTTTTACAATTGTTGGGCACAGGTATCAAGTCATTGAACAGCCCAGATGTGCAAGAAATGCGATAAACAATCTGATGTAGCTGGTACGAAAACCTGCCAGCCAATCTCAAGGTCTGTATAATCGGGCTGACTGATTGGTCCATTCGTCTTTTTAGCTTTTGTGCCGTTTGACTGATAGATCAGCCGATTCGTCACCAAACAGTGAACACGAACTGGTCTTGTTAGTCATAATCACCATCACCATGTGACTTAATCCCTTTACCAGATTAAATCACAATTCTGTGATAATGTTGACAGATGTGTGAATCAAATAGTGTATAAATGAAATGATGTACGAATGAAATGATATATGAATCAAGTGATGTTGAATGAAACGATGTATGGAAGGGGGATTGGGGGGGGGGGGGGGAGATTAGAAAGGCTAAATGTTTTATTTTATTTGGGGAGCATTTTATTCTCCAGAATTCATAAAGAAATCCAAGAAATGTGCAATAAAGCCAATCAAGTATTTAGCCAAATGGCACCAATTTTGAAATGCAAGTATGTGTACATAAACACTAAAAGAACATTGTTCAACACAGTATTCTTACCAACACTGTGCTATCAATGTCAAACATGGACACCGTCGCAAGAAAACTGAAGGAAAATTATCACCTTGGAAATTAAATGTTTACGTACTATGCTAGGTGTAACATGGAAAGATCGACTTACGAACGATTATATCAGGAGGAGAGTCGACACAGAACCAATACTGAACTTTTTGTGTAAACAACAAATCAAATGGTTTAGCAATGTAACGAGATTAGCATCAGACGGTGCACAACAGAGAGTAATGCTTTACAGATAAATGGTAACAGAGCCAGAGGTCGACCACGCAGATACAGACAGCAGAAATATCAGAGGCACTGAAAGTACTTTATTTGAAGCAAACAGAAATACCCGCTCCAGATATGTCTTCTTGCTTTGGCACTGCGAGGCATTCCAGGAGTAGAGAAAAGAAGAAGAAGAAGAAGAGGAAGAAGAAGAAGCAGAAGAAGAAGAAGAAGAAGAAGAAGAAGAAGAAGAAGAAGAAGAAGAAGAAGAAGAAGAAGAAGAAGAAGAAGAAGAAGAAGAAGAAGAAGAAGAAGAAGAAGAAGAAGAAGAAGAAGAAGAAGAAGAAGAAGAAGAAGAAGAAGAAGAAGAAGAAGAAGAAGAAGAAGAAGAAGAAGAAGAAGAAGAAGAAGAAGAAGAAGAAGAAGAAGAAGAAGAAGAAGAAGAAGAAGAAGAAGAAGAAAGAAAGAAGAAGAAGAAAGAAAGAAAAAGAAGAAGAAGAAGAAGAAGAAGAAAAAGAAGAAGAAGAAGAAGAAGAAGAAGAAGAAGAAGAAGAAGAAGAAGAAGAAGAAGAAGAAGAAGAAGAAGAAGAAGAAGAAGAAGAAGAAGAAGAAGAAGAAGAAGAAGAAGAAGAAGAAGAAGAAGAAAAAGAAAGAAACAAGAAGAAGAAGAAGAAGAAGAAGAAGAAGAAGAAGAAGAAGAAGAAGAAGAAGAAGAAGAAGAAGAAGAAGAAGAAGAAGAAGAAGAAGAAGAAGAAGAAGACATCTAAGCCAGTTATAAACATTCTTTCCTGTTTAGTCACAATTGTCTTTACAACCAGTTTTACCACTTGGTGACGTAGGACAGTGGTATTGTCCGCCTGAAGATTTAGGACCGCATGGCTAATGATGTCGCCACGGACTGTGCAGATAACGACTTTATTTTTACCTATAATCTCAACTGTTTAGTCAGCGTAACAGGAAACTTAAATGGAAGTTGAGGCGACTGCAATGATACAATCACGTTATGGAATATCGATCGTTCTTAACATATTGTTTACTATATACTCTTTAGAGGTACATGCTCCAGTGTGAAGTTCTACTTACTTGCTACCAAATGCACCAAAAAACACGACAAGGAGCCATTTACTGTTTTTTACTTTAGTATTTGAAAATCGACAGTTCAGACTTGGGAAACATTTCAGTCGTGGGTTTATAGAGGAGGGGACGTAAATCAAATAAATATTATTCAAGTAAATAATTCTTCTTCTTCTTCTTTGCGTTCACCAGCTGTAAACTCTGGCGGAAAGTTCTGGTTGTTCATCCACTTCTGGACTGCAGTCCTGTTCCAGAACCTGAGTGCTGCGTGTGAATCCGTTTTACAGATCTGACTCATTTGTAACAGACTGCTGGTTTCTTGCCTCTCCGACAGATGCACTCTGACTTTGAAGGAAGCTCTCAATTAGTCACTTACGACAGGCTTTTGGATAGGCAGTGGGTCTATTCTTGTTTTCTCTATAACAGGGCCCCGGAACTCACACGGGAAAGTGAATAATTCAAGGATCGTGTTTAATCATTCGCAGTATAGCCCGACAATAAATATGACTTAATGGCTTAACGCAGTTTCTGGGACCTCTCCACGGGTGATCCTCATCCACGTGGTGGCACTTTGTGTCATCAGGTGTCTATCTCCTGTGTGATGTCCTAGTGGGGTAAAAGAAGATAGACAGATAGGTCTAAACAGAATGATTTTAAAATTGACCGGGGCTTTTATTAGCTATTTACCAAAGAAAAAAAAAAATCAAAGACAGAGAAACTAGCTTAGTGGTAAATATCTACATTCATGGTATTCAGGGATTGTCTTAGCTGCACCACTGCGGCCTTCATTTTAAGTTGCTGCTTTTTTAAAAGCTTTCATTATTTCTGTTCTTCTTTGTTCATCAACTGTAAGCTTCCGTGGAAAGTCCTGGCTGTTCGTCCTTTTGGACTTTGGCAGTGTGCCGGGACCTCAGTTCTGCGTGCACATCCGTTTCCTGGCTTATTTGTGGGCCGCTGATTGTTTCCTGCCACTGGGCCAAATGCACTCCATATTAGTCGAATCTTACGACATGACATGCTTTTCCTAGGAGGTAGATCTGTTCTACAATAGGGACCCAGGAATGGGAAAAAACATTTATTAAGAAAATGTGTGTGTGTGTGTGTGTGTGTGTGTGTGTCTGCGACACCTAAATAACAACATAGGTAATGTTTAGTTAAGTGTCGACACAGATGCACTCAGGGTATAAATAACAACATAGGTAATGTTTAGTTAAGTGTCGACACAGATGCACTCAGGGTATAAATAACAACATAGGTAATGTTTAGTTAAGTGTCGACACAGATGCACACAGGGTATAAATAACAACATAGGTAATGTTTAGTTAAGTGTCGACACAGATGCACTCAGGGTATAAATAACAACATAGCTAATGTTTAGTTAAGTGTCGACACAGATGCACTCAGGGTATAAATAACAACATAGGTAATGTTTAGTTAAGTGTCGACACAGATGCACTCAGGGTATAAATAACAACATAGGTAATGTTTAGTTAAGCGTCGACACAGATGCACTCAGGGTATAAATAACAACATAGGTAATGTTTAGTTAAGTGCCGGCACAGATGCACTCAGGGTATAAATAACAACATAGGTAATGTTTAGTTAAGTGTCGACACAGATGCACTCAGGGTATAAATAACAACATAGGTAATGTTTAGTTAAGTGTCGACACAGATGCACTCAGGGTATAAATAACAACATAGGTAATGTTTAGTTAAGTGTCGACACAGATGCACTCAGGGTATAAATAACAACATAGGTAATGTTTAGTTAAGTGTCGACACAGATGCACTCAGGGTATAAATAACAACATAGGTAATGTTTTGTTAAGTGTCGACACAGATCCACTCAGGGTATAAATAACAACATAGGTAATGTTTAGTTAAGTGTCGACACAGATCCACTCAGGGTATAAATAACAACATAGGTAATGTTTAGTTAAGTGTCGACACAGATGCACTCAGGGTATAAATAACAACATAGGTAATGTTTAGTTAAGTGTCGACACAGATCCACTCAGGGTATAAATAACAATATGAACAACTCAACTCTGCATGTCATATGTATAAGCTTGTAGCATTAAATATGTGACCTAGTTGTTATATATTCATAAACTGTATGTTGGCGCCCCTAAATTTTTTAAGTCGTCCTTTAAAAAAATGGTAGTCTATACCGTGTAGGGATAATGATTCATACTCTTGTGTCCAGTAGACTATATAATCAAGTATGCATACATTAAATCTGTCAACGAAACATATCGCCATGATAATCTTGTCTAAAAAAAAAAAAAACCAACAACAACACTTTAAAAAAATAAAATATTAAGGGTTAAAGACGCTCAACATTGATACTTTAGGCCAGAATTTGTTTGTTGTCTATGAATTTACGTTTTCATGAATAAAACAACTTATGTCTGTTCTAGACGACAACATGAACATAAGACTGTCTGTGCAGTTATCAAGAAACGTATAGTGAGTTGTTTTGTACCGAAAGTGTCAATTTTAGTCTTGCTCCTCCTTACCCTTACTCATTGTTACACCTGGCTGATGTAGCAGTTCATTCAAGTGCCGTCTCCACAGTAAAGGTTGGCTGCATGGATCCCCAACACGCTCTGTCTCTTGTCCTGGTTGTACGCTCTCTTAGACTGCTGCCCGTCCATCCCTTGGTGTTGTTCTCCCACTTGCATCATTGCCTATCTCTTGCTCTCTGGCCTTCGACCTTTCCCACCAGTGTGCTTTTTACAGTTGTTCTATGTCTTTTATGTCTTTTAATGTGGCCAACTGTCTCTCTTTTTTTTTTTAATTTCTTTTTGTAATTTTATTTTCACATGTAAACTGTCGAGAACCTATGCATTGGACTGTTTTTTGTTTTCATGGAGTACGACCTTTGCTTTTGTATACCCACATCTCCAGAGACTCAATTCGAGTTTATAATTTATTATTCATTGACTAAGTTTCTTCACCACACACCAGGACTGAATATAAATAACATCTGGCGATTCTAATTTGTGGTGTGTTGTTTATCTCTCTAGCTGTCAGTAACTTTCGTATCTTATTGAAGCCGGCTTTAGCCATTCCTATTATTTTTTTGACTTCTGTTTCGCTTCTTTCGTCATCTGTTACTACGTGGTATGGATAGGAAAAAAACCTTGTTACTTGTTCTAATATCTGTCCGTTTACTGTGATGTTCACTATTTGCCGCCCTTTTCCATTGTTAATTACCACAGCTTTGTTCTTCGAATATAATTGCCTAAACCACACTCTGCATTCCGTTTGTTAGCTTGATCAACTAATTCTTGGAACCTGCTCGCTGTCTGCTAGTAACACTGTGTCATCCGCGTATCTCAATTTTTGTTCTTCCATTAATATTCAACCTAGGCACTTCCTCGACCTGTGTAAAAAATGTTTCTGTAAATAAGTTGAAAAGGCTTGGGGATAACACACACCTTGACGTACAATGATCCAGCGGTTATCTACTAATGTAGTAGTTATTGGTGCCCTAATTATAACACGTGTGGAGGCTAAACAGGGTATCTAGGACCTGTCTTGCTGGTCTGTTGTCCAGACGGAGACTATTTACTCTCCCTATTTACTTAGTAAAAGTAGGATGTCCCAATATAATTATTTTATTTTGTTGAATGGGTACATGGGATCTGTTGCTGGTTTACTGCCTCTTTAGATCAGTGAGTGTCAGTACTGTATGCAATTCGTGCGGCCCAGGGGAGAGGAGGGGCAACTACAGAACAAGCAAACCTTTTAACTTTGATTACAAATAAACGACCATGTCTTCTCTTGTCCACAGATTATCTATGTACTCTAATTAGTTGTAGTTTACCCCGTCTTGTCAAGAATCACACGACTCAGTCTTGGAAAGGAAAGATGTTATCGTAGTAATACGGACATTAAAAAGCAGTAAATGTATATAGCACGACACCGGAAAACATAAATAAGTAGGAATTGTGAAATCATGATCACTGACTAAGTATTTTCCTCCAAGGAGATTGTAATTAAGGAGCCTTTAACGGCTACAGTGAGCGTAGTTTAACCCACACGGCCGCTACAACGAGTCATAAACACAGAGTCAGTGAAGTTTAACCTACAGTGTTCCAACAACAAGCCATAAACACAGGGTGAGTGAAGTTTGACCCACCGGGTTCCCACAACGAGTCATAAACACAGGGTGAGTGAAGTTTGACCCACCGAGTTCCCACAACGAGTCATAAACACAGGGTGAGTGAAGTTTGACCCACAGTTTTCCAACAACAAGTCATAAACACACAGTGAGTGAAGTTTAGCCCACCAGGTCCTCATAACAAGCCATAAACACCCATTGACAGAAAGTACCACTATTCGGATAAGAATCACCCACGTACAAGTCCCAGAAAACCCGTTCAACCGTTACGTTATATTGGGGTTCCATGTGGTGGCGGGATTTGAGTATTGTTGAACAGTTACACCAAATACTACTTATGTGTGTACTGTGAGGGTATTAAATTTAGAATATAGAACTATGATTAAACAACAATTAAGGATTCTAAGCCTAAATGTTACAGAAAATATATTGGATGGCTGCATGCATTAGGATTAAGAATAATATTCATGTATTTAAATGGCTTGTGATATCAGTCATGATATACACATTCATAAGAAAACATAAATGCAAAATCAGAACATGTGAGACGAGATGTAAACGGCAAACCAATATAAAAATATGTTTGAAAAAATATTTAATGTTTAGACTAGAACATATAAATAGAACTAATATTTATTGTTACGGTGACCCCTAAACTTTGTACACGTTTGTGGATAGGCAGCAATGGCCGCTGTCATTCCGTGTCGGCGTAGAAGATCTTTAACGTCATCAGTCCATTTATTCTGGGTCAACCTGTTGCTTTGAGATCTTTTCAGGTGTAGGGCCTGTGTTGGTAGTTCTTCTGGCTGCATTCTTACTAGATGGCCTAACCATCTGATCCTCTGTTTCTTAGTGAATTAGCTGTATGGTGTTGTTCCTACAGTCTGTCTGAAAACATAATTTCTAACTTTGTCTAGGATGGTTAAGTGGCTGCTTTTCTCAGGCATCTCATTTCACAGGTTTTAATTTTACGTAGGTAAGCCTTTTAAAATAACCAAGTCTGGCACTGATAGCACAGTGTTGACATGAATATACTCTTTATAATCTGTTTCTTAGAGCTCATACTTATGTTTGGTTGTCTTATAACGGTGGCAACTGGTATATAAGTGCACTGGCTTGGTTGGTGTCTTGGTCGCAATTTACGCTGCACAGTACTAGTAGTAGTAGTACATTATACGCCACTAGCGATAAACACCCGATGACACAAAGTGCCACCATGTGGATGAGGATAACCGTGGAGAGGTCCCAGAAATCGCATTTTGTCATTTGACGATATTTATGGCTGGGTTATATTGCGGCCCCTGGCAAGAGCCAGGGTAGGGCTTCAAATAACAAAAAATTTCGCCCTAAAGAGGACGAAGCTTGGTAATATTGTTAGTTACACAGACTGACTGACTGACTTTCCACCCCACAAGGACATCACACAAGCGATAAACACCCGATGACACAAAGTGCCATCATGCGGATGAGGATCACCGTGGAGAGATCCCAGAAACCGCGTTCAGACAATTGGCCATATTGATGGCCTGCCTATATTGCGGCCCCTGGCAAAAGCCAGAGTGGGGCTTCAAATAACAAAAAATTACGTCCTAAGAAGAACGTAAGCGAAACGTTCGTATGAATGAATGCATTTCTACCCCACCAGGACATCACACAAGCGATAAACACCCGATGACACAAAGTGCCACCATGTGGGTCAGGATCACCGTGGAGAGGTCCCAGAAACCGCGTACAGACATTTGGCCAAATGTATGGCCTGCCTATATTGCGGCCCCTGGCAAAAGCCAGAGTAGGGCTTCAAATGGTAAAAAATTTCGTCCTATATTGGACGGAACTGGGTATTTCGTCATTCCTAATGGCAAAAGACTGCAGGCTATATGATGCTGGGGTAGCCTTACAGTTTCCCGAATTATAATCTCTTTGTAGGTTCAGAGAGGTACATGGAATTTACCGGCCTGGTCTGCCAACCAGATTGAGATTATGTACTCTCAGAATTTTAAAAATTCGGCCATAAGTCCGTAAAGGGACAAGGGAAGGGAGGAAGCAAGTTAAAACAAAAAACTATTTCTAGCATATTGTTGTAGTTATTTCCCTTTGGTTTTCAATTTGCCATCCAAAGATCTACACGCTCATGTTTTTTGTTTGTGAATCCGTTCGTAATTTCTCAAGTCTAAAATCGCCTTTGGACTCAGCCCTTCGGTGTAGCTGTTACCGATGTACTAATTATAACTTCTGAACGGGGTCTATGGGGTCTACCGTGTAGACGGAGATTTTAAAATTTCAATAAGATGTAGAAAACATTACAGTCCGGTGGGAAGAAACCAATAGATCGATCACCTGGGTACATTTTACCCCACTGCGACATCACACAAGCGATAAACACCGATGACACAAAGTTCCACGATGTGGATGAGGATCACCCGTGGAGAGGTCCCGGAAACCGTGTTCAGCCATTAGACCATATTTATGGTCCTGCTATATTGCGGCCCCTGGAAAGAGCCAGTGTGTGGCTTCAGAATAATGAAAAATTGCATCCCACAAGAGGAGGACTAGTAATACCCTGGGACTGCATCAGTCAGCTTGATTCAGGTATACAAAAGAGATGCGTTTCATCCGACAATTCCTAGCTACGATCCCTGCTAGCCTTATTTAGGAGGAGCTCTCCTGTGACTTGAGCGGGGGTTATAAACAAGTAGAGATCAAGAAAGGGTATCCAACCAGATCATGATTTAGCACTACATATTCTCCAGAGAATCCTTATCCGCATAGGACTGTATGTTGCACACATACACACACACACACACTTCTGGCTGTAACAATGGCCCTAATTATAACCCCTTGGAGGTTGACGGAGTATATGTTCTTACTCTGTTCGTCTGCAACGAGCCGAACATTAGTCTCAAGTCTTACAGCTTCATGCCATGTTGGTATACTTTGAAGACATTCAGATTAGGGACATACTTTTGAGGTAGCAGGACGGAGGGGATAAGCACGCACGCACTATCCCCACCCCCCCCCCTTTCCGCCATCTTCTACCGTTTCCGATCCCATTAATTGCCTACCCAGTCTGGACTTTACGTGAACATCCCGGGAGAGAGAGAGAGAGAGAGAGAGAGAGAGAGAGAGAGAGAGAGAGAGAGAGAGAGAGAGAGAGAGAGAGAGAGAGAGAGAGAGGTGGGGGGGGGGGGAGGCTGGTACACCTGCATTGATTGAACGAGGTTTACGATATACTTTTTTTTACTGCTTGATTTTCATCGTTGGACTTTTTAATCATATGGACTGCATTCGTGAAGGGAGAAACTACAAATATTCCCACACTGGACACCCTTGACCGCACATGACTGCAGACTGGACGAGACTAGTGTGGCCTCTGTGGGTGGGTGCCCTAAATGTATTTGTTGGGGGAGAGAGGGAGTTGAACGCCGTATCATGTTTTGCTTGCAGTTTATGGCTAGGGTGTGAAATCTACATCTTCAGTCTAATATATACATCTTCAGCCCAATATATCTATCTTCAGCCCAGTATATCAATCTTCAGTCCAATATATCCATCTTCAGCCCAAAATATCAATCTTTAGCACTAAATATCCATCTTCAGCCCAAAATATCTATCTTCAGCCCAATATATCCAACTTTAGCCCAATATATCCACCTTCAGCCCAATATATCCATCTTCAGCCCAATATATCCATCTTCAGCAAAACCTAACTAGTCACCTTTTACGAAATGCTGGCTAGGGGGCAGTGGGCCTATCTTCCACCCCCTCCCTCCCCCACTCCAAATGAAATCCCACAACACAAACAGGGAAAAGTATGTCAAACTGGGGTTTAATCTCTGACTACTGTCCGCCTCTCCTGCAGCTTTGCTCGTGAATCCCAGCCATCAAGTTTAGCCTCGCTCCGTGTAGCGGCGCATGAGATACTCTCGGCGGTGGCGGTAGAAGCCCGAAATTTAAGTCGCCGAAAGTCCGCAATTTACATGTGACTGAGGCCCTGTTTTTGGCCGACGTAATATGTGGTCGTTATATGGAGGGTTACCTCGTACATTCACGAAGATTCAGCATCATCATACTCTTCCTCCCATAGTTGAACTGACGTCTGACTCTCGGAAATACACTAATATATCGTAAACTGCAGTGACCTGGTTACAAATAAACTTCAGGAATCTTAGCTCAGAATTCCCCATAAGGCCTATACCTACCTAACGCAATTTAAACCCACCATTTAAATCGATCTCTAGTTTTAGGAAACATATTTAGGTCTTAACAATTTGACTTGTACGCCACATTTACTGTGTGTACTATCCTTCAAAATGAGAATTACTATATTATTCCTGTCTAAACTAGTCTGTAATGCCAGCAGATGTTCTAAAATCAACCTTACTTTTGTCATGCTTAACCTGTTCCTTCTTTATGACTTTTACTAATTCACTAATGATTTCTTCTGCTGTTCGCCCATTAACACCCAGAAAGCGGAAACAAGCTTCCCCCCAGAGCAGGTGTTTAATTCTTCACTTTCTCTACTGTTAATCAACAATTTATGTGAGTGTGTGTATTTTTTCATACTTTAAACACGTTCACTAACACGATTTCGCACTCCTTCAATTCTCCATTTTTGCAGTCAAGTTTTAAATAAATCGCTTTACTTAATGAGGCCTTGTCGTTAATCCTCTTTGTTTGTGTGCATTCAATTAAAATATTACACAAAAACAGACAGCGTAATATTTATTACGGATTTACAAAATGATGGAATTAATTACGGAATTAATTCACCAAAATCATTATTATCAACTTCTTCTTTTTCTTCTTCTCCAGTGCTTTCCATCTAGAGGAGGAACGAACCCCCAACAAAGTCACGAATAGTTCCGCTCATTCCTAACCCTACCCGTCGTATTAGCCTGCCTCTAATTCTTCTTTCCATCTGGTTGTGTGTGTGTGTGTGTGTGTGTGTGTGTGTGTGTGTGTGTGTGTGTGTGTGTATGTGGTTGTTGTGTTGTGTTTGTTTTGTTTTACTCACTATTTCCACACCACGTGTGGATTCCAATGCACAAATATTGTATTTATACTATATCCAGGATTTTTAAAAAAATGCTGTTTCGTATCCGAGGTATTTTCTTGATTTTGACTGGCTGGACTGGTTAATTCTCTCAAACTACATACACATTTGAATACTTTATAACATTACTTCTGCTCTTTTTCTTCTTCTTCTTCTTCTTCTTCTTCTTCTTCTTCTTCTTCTTCTTCTTCTTCTTCTTCTTCTTCTTCTTCTTCTTCTTCTTCTTCTTCTTCTTCTTCTTCTTCTTCTTCTTCTTCTTCTTCTTCTTCTTCTTCTTCTTCTTCTTCTTCTTCTTCACCGGCTGTAAAGTCCTGGAAAAAGTTTTGGTTGTTCGTCCACTTTTAAACTCTAGTTCTATTCCAAAAACCGACTGTTGTATGTACATCCATTTCGCAGGTCTGACTCATATTTATATTGACTGTTGGTTCCTTGCCTCTTTGGCGAATGTACTCCGACTTCGAAGGAACCCCCCAGTTGGTCGAGTCTTTCGACATGCATTTGGACAGACAGTGGGTCTATTCTTGTTTTCCCCGATTAGGTCACTTAACGCAAGTTGATGATAGATGTCATATTATTTCAAATATATTATATATGTTTGTCACTCCAATCAGTATTATGATTATTGTGCCCCTAAAATGTGATAAGATTCATTGAGAACCTCCCTCTTGCCTAAGAGAGTGGCCTTCAACCTCCCTAATGCCGCGACACTTTAATACAGTTCCCTCATTGTGTGGCGACCCTCAAACAAATTATTTCAATCATAACTTTTATTAATATTCGTTTACCGATGATCTTAGGCGACCCATGTGACAGGGTCGTTCGACCCACACACAAAAAAGAGTTGTGACCAACATGTTGAGAACCGTTGATCTCACAACTTTAAAGGAAAGTTCAGGTTTGCTATACACACCACAGCCGCAAATTTACTTGGTTTCTACGCTGCTGGTTGAAAGTGAACTTCGAGAAAAGGCTTATGGGGATGTCAGTATATATAATGAAGGGTCTAGGGAAAGTGAAAGTGTTTTCAGCTGTTAGACACAGCAGGAATTCAGCTGAGGTTTAAGTCATTGTTGCCAGGATAAACAAATCATTACCTCCCACCATACTTGTCTCTCACTCGCTGAGTCACTTACATACAACCTGGGATCCTAATTCTGTTCAGAAAACGAATAAAGAGAGACCACGCGATTCACAAAAACAAACTAGTACAACATACGGAAAACAGCAAATAAATCCACACATAATCCGACACACATATACACATGCCCACAATCAAATTTATTAGCCAATTTGACTGGGGAGAAAAGCCCTCAAGGAGCCCGGGACTCCAGGTTCCGGCCCCAAACGTGCTGCCGATACACGTTTTTTTTTTTTTAAAAATTGTATTTCTTTGTTTGAAATGTTATTCAGCACTTGCTATTTCTGTCTATTTAGTAAACTCTGGGTGAATGCTAAGAAAGACAACTTGACTATTTTTCTTTCTACAATTTTTTGGTGTTTTTGTATTCCGAGCTTATGTTTTTATAGCTCCAGTTACCAGAAGCTAATTATAGTAGTTTGGAAGTCTTTCGCAAGCCTCGTTAATTGAAAACTAACACGCGCGTGAAACAACCTATTAATGTTTTTATTGTTTCAGAGCGTTCTGGTGTTTTTTCTTCACAAGACATTCTGTCATAAACCATTTTTTGTTTTTACAGTTATTATTGAGGATTGTTTATTACTGTGGGGTTTTAGTTCTTGTAAATCAGTGTTCTCGGAATAAGAAAACACAATTAGGAAGAATTCAAGACCACTGGCGGTGTTAGATGAGGTGCTATTCTCTCACCTAACCTCTTCGTTCTTTTTTTAGATGATGCATCAAAACCTATAAGGAGAAGATAAAGAAGAACTCACTAGAGTACTGGAAGAGGAGACCAATCTGTATATCAAAGCTAGCATTTGCAGAGAATTTGGGCCCTGATAGCTAAATCAGAGGCACTTCTTCGAGCAAACTTATTTGTCTGGAATAAAGAGCTTGAGAAGAGAGAGATAACAATAAGAATCTCCAAAACTAAAACCACGATGATCTCAAGGGAAGAGAAGAAACACCAGATCATCATGGGACAGTATACATTAGAGCAGGCAGGTCAGCCAGTTCAAATACCTTAGAGTTGTAATAGACCAGAATGGAGGCATTAGGACAAAGCTGACCACTCGAAAAGTAACTGCTGGAAGACTTTTCCAGGCTATAAACCCAATGATTCTTAGCAAGAACCTGGAAAGAGAACGAAAATGGCTGTTTACCGCCCTACCTATGTGTCATTCCTGACCTACGGGTGTGAGTCATGGGCAATGACAATAGCTCAGAGAAGTCAGCTTCGGGTATCAGAATTGAGATATTTGAAAAAATTAGCGAGACAAAAAAGCGACAAAGATCGCATTCAGACAATACGTCAGGATCTTGAAACTCAGTCCTTACAAACTAGAGTGGATCGGTCACAGTTACAATGGTTTGGACATGTATGCAGAATGGGAGAAAATCGGTCACCATGGCAGGCAAGGGGAGCCAAGAACCAGGGAACCTGACCACCAGGGCAACCCTGGGTCTGCTGGAAAGACAAGGTCCGACAGTCCTTGACTGACAGAGGACTCGAATGAAATAAAGACAAAGAGAAACAGCTGATAGAGAAGTCTAGCTATCTCTTTGGCAAACGTCTTTATCGAACGTAAAAAAAGGTCGCAAAGCCAGTATTATATCCTTGACTGGCATATTTCTGTTCTCTGTTTTCGAGACCAATTACGGCCAAGGACGAATTTCATCCTCTCCATAGCACAAATCCTGGGCAGTATTGTAGAGACCATTTGTTGCCTATGCATCAAGCGACCTTGTTTACTCCAAAGGAAATGTAAAACCAGTATCTTTAGCAAAAAGCAGTTTACAGAAGCTGCTGGATCAGAAAAGCAGTGCTCTATATGTCCGCTTTCCCAGAGCGAAGAGCCTGATTTGCCCTGCCATAACACGGGTTGAATGATCTCT
Source organism: Candidula unifasciata (assembly GCA_905116865.2). NCBI lineage: Eukaryota > Metazoa > Mollusca > Gastropoda > Stylommatophora > Geomitridae > Candidula > Candidula unifasciata. Next base: position 90,538 of record CAJHNH020002532.1, read on the forward strand.
TCCTATGTTAAGGCTAGTATGCTCACCAATGCGCTCCTCCGCCCGAAGCCGTTGGGACAGTATGGGATGTTAGGCTTGGTATAAGCCGCCCAACATTCGGCGTAACAAAAGACAGGTGGTACCGGCTACTTTCATATGGTAGCTCAGTCATATCTGACCAAGAACAGACCCTTTCACATGATCATATACCTATCACAGGTGAACTCTCTGTCTGTCTGTGTGTGTGATAATACTAGCATGTACTGAAGGAAATTAAGCGATAATAGCAAATAATACTACCATGCACTGATTTAAAAAAATAATCAATAACATATAATACCAACAAATACTGATAAAAGGAAAAATATCTATAACAAATACTACTAACAAGTACTGAAGAAAGGAAAATCATCCATAACAAATACTATTAACAAGTACTGAAGATAGGACAACAGAAAACTAGGTTAAAAAGAGAGGAAAAGACATGTTTATTTTAAAGAAATTAACACGAAGCATTTTACAAAATGAAGAATATTTTTTTCAGTCTTTCTTTGTAAATTTAATTCAAGTTAACCCATCACTTCATGTAAAAAGTGATAAAAGTTGTTTTAAAAAAATTAACAAAAAACTAAGAGATATTAAAAAGATGGAAGGAATATTGTAGATAAATGGTTATTTAAATATATATTCTTATTCAGCATTCCGAGACCCCTCAGGTTAATTGCTGCAGATATCAACCGACTCCATTGATCTCTCTAGTGAGCCTTCTCTTTTCAGTTGGTGACAGCAAGTGTTTGCAGGACTGTCTAGATATTATCTCTCCATCGTCTCCTTGGTCTGCCTCGGGGTCTACGACCACTCAACTCCCTCGTGTATACAGTTTTTTCTTCTCTGTCATCTGACATTCTTTCAATATGCCTCAACCATTTTAGTCTACTGGCTCTCATGATGCCACTGATCAGTGATGATTTAAATAATCTTAATTTTGTTACTTCTCACTCTCCATTCACCGCCGTTTGCGGTCTTTAATAGGTCCAAAGATTCGTCGTAAGACTGTTTTCGAAAACCTGTAATGGGCTCTATCTCTTTTAGTTGTGCTCCAAGTTTCAGATCCATATAAAACCACTAGTCTTATCAACGTGTTATATATATTTTGATCTTAGTGTTGCGAAAAAGACACTTTGATGTTAGCAGATGTTGAAGGGCATTGTATACTTTTTTTCCAGATTGCATTGTAGATTGATTTTATTCTCTCAGCATGTTGGAGCAGTTAAAGTTTGCACCCAAGTACCGATATGTTTTTGTTCGTTTGATTTTCTTATTACCGACTTGTATGTGGTCTGAGTTTACATCCTTTCCATGTCTAGTTATTATCGTGTATTCTGTCTTATCTTGATTGATAACTAGTCCCATCTTCTGAGCTGATTTTTTTGAGACAGTCAGTGTTTTAACAGTCTCTACTTCATTTTCTCAAAACGATATCAATCTGATCAGCATATCCAAGTATTCTTGTAGTTTCTCCTGTAGAACACTCTTGTTTCAGTTTTCTCATAACTTTCTCCACGGCCAAGTTGAATAGAAGTGGGGACAGAACATCACCTTGCCTTAAACCATATATTATTTGAAAAGAGTCTGACTGCCTGCCTTTATATGTTACTACGTTACAAGTGCCTTCCATACATAGTTTGGTCATGATAATTAACTTATACAAGCGTATATGCGTGTGTGGGAACTAGGTGAAGCTGAAAGCTAAAGTCAGGGAACAAAACACACCCAAAAAAAAATTTAGCATATGGGAGATTTGAATGCAAGACTATCAAGCCGGCAGTCTGACCTTCTAGTAACTATGCCACGTAAGCTTCTCTATAGTAATTGTATTGATATAGCCTTGCTACTATTCTAGACCTGACCTATACCGGTGTTACTTCACTTAACTGATATACTTGGGTATTCAGATGCAGTTTTGCGTGGTTTGTTTGTACTTTTCAAAAGCAGGTCGGTTAATTGCAAATACATGATTCTGCTGGCATTCCACACAGACTGGAAAAACGATGGTATAGTGTCATAAAAGTGATTGATGTGTTGTATGTTTCAGTGATTATGTCTGTGGTTGGGAAGCTAAGGGCGATTGTGAAATAATATCATGTGCTTTGTTGATCATGCTTTAAAAAACAAAACGATTTTTTTTGTCAAACACCGCGTTCAGCTGGGTGGCTATCATGCTTGATTGCTGGCTCCGCTGTTATCTGTTCAAATCTAATGTTCTAATATAATTTTTTTTATATTATAAAGATTGATAAGGATCACTTAGCTTCAGATTTATTATAATGCACGACTTCGTCTATTCCATTAGTTTTGCAATAATTTATTAAACGTGTGAGAATAAATGATAGCTATGCGTTTCTCAGTGTTGTCGATGGCTAATCTTGTTATCTCGTTTATTATTTGCAAACCGCATTTAGTAACCTGTCTCTGACCATTGAGTAAATTATAATGTAAAGGACCGTTTTCCACCTCCTTTGGTGAATTGGGTATGTATTGATAGACCTAAATTTTATAAACCTATCAGCACTGGCTGGGTAGGAAAATCAACATCAAGCCAGCCGCCTTTACTTCCAAGAAGTTTACCAGGTATCCATTTTATTCATGGACAGCATGATCTGTTTTAATCTCACTAGATTACACATTTGTTTAACTGACTTGGCCACATACCCCAACATGCATCTGAGCATAAGGAAATGACACTGGAAGCAACCGAGGTGATAGTGCCTGCATCACAAACTGATTGGTGTGCTTCTACATTTAGCGACTTTGCACCAAAGTGCTAAATAATTACTGACTGACTGACTGATTAAACCAAGTAGAGATTGGTCAAATACCTGTAAGATTTAAATCAGTTAGCAAGGGAGTGGTAAATTAATCTAATTTTAGATTAATAGGTTCTTTTACTATTCATAGATAAAAACATGATCATTAAAAACTGCCAATTACCCCCTTTATTTCACCACTTATGCGGTGTAGTCAGGGGGGTCTCTGAGCATGAGAATTTACGGCCGCATGGCTAGTGCTGTCGCCACAACTGTGCAGGTATGGATTTTTTTTTAAACCCTGACAGAAAAAAAATAATCCCCAGTCTTACCGAGGATTTCAACCTGGGCCTCCCGTCTGAGAGCCTAGCGTTCTAACCGTTTGGCCAGCCGCTCCTCAACTTAATTATTTTCAGAACAAATTCAATTTGTATAAACAAAAATAAGTACTAGATTTCAACCACGATAACAAACCATTCTACGAAATTTTTATGTCTATACTCTTGACAACATGCTGATATGTTAAATAAATTACACATTGCTCACATTTTAAAGACATAAAGTTCAAGAATATCAAAGACCATGCTATCTTAATGATGTTAATTATATAATATTGTCACGTCGAAGAAAGACGAAAGTTAAGATAAAGTTGAACAAGCCTGTTATAATTAAATGTTGTTCCCCTCTGTGTTATTCAACCCACTCTGAGACCTTCAGTATAAATTACCTTTGTGATGGTGTATGATGGTTTGCAATGTATCATATTGTATGGTGAAGTGCAATGTTAAATACCGTGTGCTAGACGTATCTAAATATCAATGCTGGTCCATGCAGAGGCAAGGAAGCAGGCATCGAATATAGATTTAATGCAGGGTGTCATTGACCATAAGGGCGTCCTCTGTACTGAATTACGGATGGCTAGTATAAGTCCGGTTCAGCATCGACTGCATTAAATGTGTACAATGGACATTATTAATACAATTAAGCAGGAGGCGGGGAGCACCGCGCCAAATTCTTGTTTTAGGAAGAAATAAGGACAACAGAAGAAATGACTGCAGAAAAGTCGGGTTAAGAGTTACACATAGCATGAATAGATATATAACCAAAGGAGAAGTAGACAAGTGAGCATCACAATAAAACAAATACAAATGACAAGTTAAGAGCTAAGATTAAGGTTGAAGTGATAAGGGTGTTAGAAGCAATACATCAACAAACGATACTAACTATGGCTGCATATACAGAATGAATAAAACTGTCAGATCAGATAAACTCAAGTTTTGAGAGAGATTGCACACAAGGTTGGTTACTTGTCGCTGCTTGTGGAGCATTTTCAAGTCATTGGTCTAGTAATGGTCTGGGGGGAAGAAATAGCCTATAAAGGCGCAACCAGGAGCGCATGCACGAAGAAAACAGGGTGACCCCTCAGTTTCCTGAAACATTTACTAGATGGCTCTAGGAAAGCTAAGCCTTGTCCCAGTGCTAACAAAAATAATAGTAATTATAATGTGCTAGAGCAAAGAAATGAAATAATTGATTTGAAATATTATGACACAAACTTAGAAAAAGAGAACTCAACATGAAGGGTTCAAGGAACTGTTCTCCCTTCAAACACATTTGCAGTGAGGCGGGAATAAAGGCGCAAAGGCCACCAGATCCCATCGTGTCTTAGAACAACACCTTAAGAAAGGAACAGCCGGGTGTTACGGTTTTACGGTGTTCTTGATCGATAAAATAATAGGTGTTTGATTCCGATACTGTCGCAAGAGTGTAATTAGTGAATACTATTCAATATAAATCTAAACCACTTAAAACTAGGGACTTTATGAATGATATACTTAAGCTTTCCGAATGATGGACTTCTCATGTAACAGATTCCAAGAATCAGGAACTGTTTGAGGGAAAAAACTCACTTCAAGAACTAGAGACTGGACAGATTCTAACTCCCAGAACCAGGGACTGTTTGAGTGACACACTCTAACTCCCAGAACCAGGGACTGTTTGAGTGACAGACTCTAACTCCCAAAACCAGGGACTGTTTCATTGACATACTTTAATATCCAGAAATAGGGACTGTTTGAGTGACAGACTCCAACTTCCGAAACAAGGTACTGTTTGGGTGACATACTCTAGCTCTTAGAACAAGGGATTGTTACACTTAATACTCTAACTCTCAGAACCAGGGATTGTTTGAGTGACAGACTCCAACTTCCGGAACTAGGTACTGTTAGGGTGACACACTCTAGCTCTTAGAACAAGGGAATGTTTTACTGACATACTCTAACTCCCAGAACCAAGTCCTGTGTTAGTGACAGACGCTAACTTCCTGAACCAGGGACTGTTCGAGTGACGGACTCTAACTTCCGGAACCAGGGACCGTTCGAGTAACAGACTCTAACTTCCGGAACCAGGGACTGTTTGAGTGACAGACTCTATCTCCTAGAACAAGGGGCTGTTTCACTTACATACTTTAACTCCCAGAACTAGGGACTATTTGAGTGACACACTCCAACTTCCGGAGCCAAGCACTGTTTTCGTGCCGTATTGTATCTCCCAGAACCAGGGACTGTTCGGACGACAGATTGTTCTCCTAGAACCTGGCTCTGTGTGAGCGACAGACTCTAACTACCAGAACCAGGGACTGTTTTAGTGAGAGCCTTCAACTCACAGGACAAGGGCTATCTTATGGACAGGCTGTAACCCCCACAATCAGTTACTATTTAAGGAAACAAACTAATTTCCAGACAAGGGACTATTAGAGTGGCAGGCTGTAACTTCCAGAATCAGGTACTGTTTGAGGGACAGACTACAACTACAAGAACTAGGGAATATTGGAGTGGCCGGCTCTCACTCCAAGAACCAGGGACTGTTTGTGTAACAGACTTTAACTCCCAGAACCAGGGACTGTTTGTGTAACAGACTTTAACTCCCAGAACCAGGGACTGTTTGTGTAACAGACTTTAACTCCCAAAACCAGGGACTGTTTGTGTAACAGACTTTAACTCCCAGAACCAGGGACTGTTTGTGTAACAGACTTTAACTCCCAGAAACATGGACTGTTTGTGTAACAGACTTTAACTCCCAGAACCAGGGACTGTTTGTGTAACAGACTTTAACTCCCAGAACCAGGGACTGTTTGTGTAACAGACTTTAACTCCCAGAAACATGGACTGTTTGTGTAACAGACTTCAACTCCCAGAACCAGGGACTGTTTGTGTAACAGACTTTAACTCCCAGAACCAGGGACTGTTTGTGTAACAGACTTCAACTCCCAGAACCAGGGACTGTTTGTGTAACAGACTTTAACTCCCAGAACCAGGGACTGTTTGAGGGACAGAGACTCTAACCACTCGAAACCAACAATTTTTCGAGGCAGAGATAAACTATATGCCTGTCAACAGAGACGTCGACACACAGTGAGCTTCGGGGGATGTTTAACTCCCGTTTACTTTTTATGGATGGGTGTGTGTGTGTGTGTGTGTGTGTGTGTGTGTGTATTTGTGGGCTTAACAACTTATATGTTTTCAAGAAATGGGCGGAGGGAGGGGGTTTATGGGGCTACGTTTTGTTTAGGTGTTAAATCTTGGAAATAATTATAATAATAGTAATAATATTAGGACTAAAATGAAGTTGAAGTAAATGATCAATTTAATTGCGCTCGGGATTATCTCCGCAAAATGTCTAACCGCCTACTTAGAGCGTCGCTCAAAGCACGAACTCCGTAGCTTCGGAGACTGTTCGGGCGACGGAGAGGAGGTTCCGTAAAAAACTGCACATGTGAATCGAACCACTTACCGTGAAACAAACCCACGACTTTAGACAGCCAGGCAAATGGCATGGCAGCTTCTCTAAGGAGACACCCCACTCCCCTTTTATTTTTTGTTTAAAAAAAAAATAATATGAAATTATATAATATACAAAGGTGCTTTAAAATAAAAAAAAAACAATATTAAAAATATGTTTATGTTTGGGAAAAAGGGAGGGCTGGGCAGTCTGGCAACATGACATATTTTATGAAAAGTGGGGTAGGGAAGCTCTCAAGGTGCCAAAGACCCCTTCATCAGATGCCTTTTAATCGCTTTAAATCAGAGTAACCTACCGACTCAAATTAGTGAATTTACTAAAACACTTATGATGTGTGCTCAGCAAGACAGAGCTCAGTGGTTTTGTTTTCAATTGTTTCTAGGTTAATGTATCCATCCAGGGGGCATGAGGCTGTGGTGGGGTGGATCCTGACAGAATAATATCTGTTTGTTTTTAAAAATCTATTTATAAGCAAAATGGGTGTGAGAATACCGTGTTAACTAAACGTGAAACCCGTCATTTGCGAACGGAGTGGAACACTACACCTCTCAGGCATTTCCGTACAGCCAGTGCTAAAACGTATCAGTTTATTCATTCCACAAATACTTGGCACAGAAAAATTGCCACTTGGCGCTGTTTCAGTTCTTAGATTTACGATGTGTAGTGTACAATTTTTGGTTTTTAAATATAAAAAATTTTAGGTCAGTATGGGTGTTTAACAAGAGGTAGACCAGGAACAACACGGAAAAGTAGCATCAGAGAAACTCTAAAACAGCACAATGTTTCTATTGTCGAGACATCTAGAAGAGCATAAAGCAGAACCCTTGACACCCGACGCGCTAAAAGAGGAAGTTAAGAAGAAGACAGTGAGCGTTTATTCAGGACATTCAGTTTATAGCTGAATATTATCAAGATACGGTTCATGGGAACCGGTCTACTACTGATAAGATATTTTCATTACGACAGTTGCAGGAAAAATGCCACTGTATGTTGCTTTTATTGATCTTACCAAGGCATTTGATTTGGTCAGTCGGAAAGGTCTGTTCAACACACTCAAGAAGATTGTGTGTCCACCTACCCTACCTCAGGGGAGAGGCAAGACGGACATATAACCAGATTACGATCGGTACCATTAATTTTGCAGCGTTCGCGGCTTAGGTGTTGCGATTCCAACTCGTAATCCTAACGTACGGTGTTCGAAACCCACTGCTGGCTGCGTAGATTTGTATCATAAAATGGAGTCGCAGCTCGACCCAGCCTAAAATTGGTACCAGGATGTTTGTCCAGGGGAAGTAAAGACGGCAGCCATATTGCTGACCTCGTTACCCACCTAGTGCTGATTGGTCTGTTAAAATATGGGTGCTCTTCCCATGTTCCCTATGCGCCTAAAGGGGTGAAAGGGATCTTTACTGTTACTGTTACTTTTTTACATTAGAATGGGAACTCCGCGCTGGCTGCTGAAGACGAGGACCAAGCCCATAGTTCTTGCTGTCAATTCTTGATTAAACTCAAGTCAACTCGGACTTCGACATTTATTTTTTTGTCGCTGCGTTATTCTTGTAACATTCGAAAAAATAATTAGCCTTATTATAGTTCCCAAACGAGTTAATGACAGTAGTGTAAAGAAGCCCCAGCTATTTACAGTAGAAACAAAGAAGGAATAACAATTAAACTTAAAAATGGTGTTCGTGTTTCTTATCTTGCTAAGCTTTACGTTACAGCTGAATCTAATTTTGTACTAATTTAAAGAACACACTTGTGCTAAAGACGGCTGGTTAAACTGAAAAGTGACTTTGTTAACGAAGCAAAGGTCTCAAGAATTAGAAGATGTAGACAAATTATCGGTAGCCACTGAACCAGCAATTTGACCACTTCCCAAGACACAAGCTTGTCAAGGAATGACACGCCACTACACATAATCTTAGACGAGTCGGGACCTGGTATTACCCCGCTCGACAAAATATTTCAAACTTGGACTCGTCCGGAAAGGTATATAGTCCCTTATATTGATCTATACCTTTATCGGATAAAATAATGATGTCTACACCTTCTAGTTGCCTTGACTTATAGTCATTTTCAAATTTGCAACTGTAGGTTAACTATTTCTAGGATTTTAATTGACTATTCCTGGAAACCGGTTTACTCCTTGCTCATGTAAACAAGGAACTTCTTCTTACCGACGCCAAGCTTGATTTTGTGCGGGCATTCTTCTGCCGGCATTCCTAGAGACCAGAGATATTCATCGACGCCTCATAAAAATTTACTTTGAGAAGGCGGCCTGTAGTGTCTAGGACTTTTCCTATGCTTGGGATGAAACCTCTGTAAAGAGCTGGCAGATTAATCACAGTCCTACCAACATCCACCAACCAACTATCCATCAGCTAACACCTTTGAAGGTACCTGGCATCATCAGGTTGTGCCATATACAACCATCACCTCAACATGGCCAGAGAGTGTGAGTGAGCTCCAGAGCAGGTGAACATTTGCAAAGAGATCCATAATCGAGTGTACCAGTCTTCAGGAGCTGGGTGGAGCTCAGAGACAGAGTTGTGACCTGACCTGTGGGAGAGACTTGCTGAGTCCCTATACAGTTCCTGTGAGGTACTCCTCTATAACCAGTTTCACATGAAGCAGAACTAAAAGAGTCAACTACAGTCGAATCACCTGAGGGGAGCATCAACAATAGAACTCTGATAAGTGCCAGTTTTTGTGTTATTATCATGCTCTACAGCTAACTAGATTCCTATGATGACTCGGTGTTGCTAGTCAAGACCTTCTGGCTGTTTCAATATCTGAGTCATTCTGAAACATTCTAAACATTATTCTTTTATTGATGTAAAGAAGTTGAATTGATTACATGCATTCATTTTCATGAC
>CAJHNH020002533.1:0-17500 GCA_905116865.2 Candidula unifasciata
TAAAAATCGAGATATGGTTTCACTGAAGAATGATCAGAACAAGATGAATAGATTTAAAAGAATATTAATGAAGGTGTTTTAAAAGACAATGACTCACAAAGATAACTGATAACTGATTGCGCACATCAGAAATAGTCAGTCACCATGACATGAAAAGGAGAAACTTGGAGTACATCGTGGAGGGGGGAAAGCGGCAGACGGATCCCGAGAGAGAAGATGCTGAACAATTTGACATTAGGGCACGAAGGATCATTTGTGTATGAGACAAATGGACGTGAATAGTCACGATTACCAACGCCAGATAGTATGGACTACAAGAAAGAAAAAAACTGGAGACAGAAGGCTGTGACTGCGCATGACTACCAACGCCACACGGTATGGACTATAAGTAAACTCGTGACAGGAGACATAAGGTTGTGGACATACATGACTACCATATCATACGACGGACTATAAGAAGAAGAATTACGGGACTGCGTGGTCTCGAGGCATGTTGTCCGCCTCGAGTTCTAGAGGTTCCGGGTTTAATGCCAGGTAAGGTCTGGGATTTTTTCACGTGGATTTAGACTTCTAGTAATTCCCCCTGGTCTCTGGGTAGTGAGATCGGACACCCGTGTGCATTGTTGCGCACGTAAAAAATCCCTTGGAAGTTGATAATCGAAAAGAGTAGCCTAACGGCGCTACCCGGGCAAAACCTGGAATTAAAAAATCAACCTAAAGTATTTCAGGATCCTCGCCGGTGCTACAGAGCTTGTGCAATGTGCTAATCGTTTTCTGACTCAGACTTTAGTTAGAAAAAGAATGGAGCACTTATGGGTTACTACCCATGTGCCACGATGTTGATTCGTAATTTAAACCTTAAAGAAGAAGAAGACAAGACATAGAAGACTGTGAATAGACATAACTACAACGACCACACGGCATAGACTATAATAATGAGAAAACAGGAGACAGAAGGTTGTGGATAGGCATGACTACCAACGCCTAGCGGAATCTACTATAGGAAAAGAAAACAAGAGACAGAAGGTTATGGATTGACATGACCTCCAAAACCACACGGCAAAAGGACCATAAGGAGAAGAAGAAAAACAGAAGATAGAAGGTTATGGATAGATATGACTACCAACACCACACGGCATGGACTATAAGGAAAAAAAGACAGGAGACAGAAGGTTGTGTATATATTCATGATTACCAACGCCATGGAATAAAGGGAAGAAAAAGGCTATAAGAAAACTGTTTGACGGTGGCCACTCGGCGGACAACAGCCATGGCTGACTGCCTGAACAAGATGAGTGAAGTAGGTAAATTGTCCTGAAGAAGGTCTTATTCAAGCAGTCGTACATCTATATTGTCATACTACACCAATTGAGGTCTTATGGTCTTACGTCAGCATTATGCTGGCCACCTTGTTTCCCAGCACATTTCCTTGTATCCATTTCGAAGGACAATACAATTCATTGCAATTTCACAATGTCTGCCTGTTTATCTCAGTCAGTACGAGTCACCACTCAAGTACCATTGTCACTGTCAAATATGCTGGTGAGATTTTTTTTTTTTTTTTTTTTGTCTAGTCGTTTGAAATGATTTATCTTTGCTGTGCACCCCTATTCCCCCCCCCCCCCCCCCCCCCAACCCCCCCCCCCCCCCTACCTAAAACATCCATATATTTATTAGATTAGACATAGAATTCCCGCATGCTACATAGAGACAATTTTATCAGATCATTGAGAATTCTGGGGAGTTCACGATGAAGCCAGATAATTTCTTGAGGCATCAAAGATGTGGTTTTCCAGAAGATTGTACTTTTTAGATTGGAGGGTCAGCAAGAGTCAGCAGACATTCCGAAATAGGCGAGTGCTCAATAACAACTTGTCACATATATCCACGGTCATCACTGCTTCGTCATGTTATCTATGAACAGAAGGAAACTGAAACATGTTCTGACCACTTGAGAGATTTGTGGAAAAAGAGACAAAGGAAGCCAACGCGAGAAGATTCTTGACAGTGTTTTGTCTTGGCACAGAGGGGTGTCAGCACACGCACTGATACATGACATTGAAAATTACAGGTTGTGGAGTGTCAAGATTACTAACGCCAGTCGGCAAGGCACCTAATGAGCTGTTTTCACACAGTTTTGTATAGACCACACAAGGGAGTTGAGTTGAGTCAAGAATTGACATAACAGCACTCGGAGCATTCCCATGCATGCTACGTTCTCATCTTCAGCAGCCAGCGCAGAGTTCTAATACTGATGGTACCGGTCACAATCTCGTTATTTGTCTGTCTTGCCTTTCCTCTGAGTGTAGTGAGCCAGTCAGACCCTCTGGTTACACCCAGGTGCCTCATTCTCTCCAGGCCATAATAATCTTCTTTCTCTACTGATTCCGATGCTTGTTCCCAAAGAACCTTGACCACATCTGCCTCGTATCAATTCACCATACCGTGGTGCAGATACCGCCAGTCTGTACCACACACGATAATGTCCGGAGAGCTGTGATCTCAGTTCTCCAAACTCAGCTCAACTTAATAAACATTATTCGTTTCCTGCTCGCTATTACATTCTGCAAATGGTAATATGAAGACTCAACATATCACTAAAAACTGAAGGATTTGTTAGTGGTGAAAAAAAAATGAAAAAATGTAATGCTCCGTCACAGTTTTATGTGAATAAATTAAAGAAAGAAAGAAAGAAAGAAAGAAAGAAAGAAAGAAAGAAAGAAAGAAAGAAAGATAGAATGATAGAATGAATGAAAGAAAGAAAGAAAGAAAGAAAGAAAGAAAGAAAGAAAGAAAGAAAGAAAGAAAGAAAGAAAGAAAGAAAGAAAGAAAGAAAGAAAGAAAGAAAGAAAGAAAGAAAGAAAGAAAGAAAGAAAGAAAGAAAGAAAGAAAGAAAGAAAAGAAAGAAAGAAAGAAACGGAAAGAAAGAAAGAAAGAAAAAGAAAGAAAGAAGAAAGAAAGAAAGAAAGAAAGAAAGAAAGAAGAAAGAAAGAAAGAAAGAAAGAAAGAAAGAAAGAAAGAAAGAAAGAAAGAAAGAAAGAAAGAAAGAAAGAAAGAAAGAAAGAAAGAAAGAAAGAAAGAAAGAAAGAAAGAAAGAAGACTAGTTCTAAATTCCAGATCCCAACACTTGTCTGAGACCCGCTACAGCCGGGTAGAAAAACATCAGTGAGGAACAAGTTGCTCCCTGTCCGTGTGTGTACGGCACCGATTACAGATCTGTGCAAATACAAATATTTGGAGAAATTCCAGAACCTTCCTTATATCAGGTATTCATTTAACGGACGTTCGCTGGGATTTTATTTCTTTTCTAGCCGGAATCAAGCTGATCACCTGCCGTCTCCACAATCAAGGCTACTTGCAGTGGATCTTCAACACAACATTTAGAGTCGGGGAGGAAATAGCTTCTACGTTTGCGCTTAAATGGTTTTTGGGACATTATGTCTTAGTTTACCGCTCGGCTGAGATATCTACGCCTTTCGATACAAAACATGCTACTTCTGCGAAACCCTAATTATTCGACTTTTACGAGAGGTTTGTCAGGGAAGAAGTGGGTAAATTCTGTTCTCCCTAAAACAGGGTCCAAGAACCCACAAGGGGTAGCCCGAAACAAACTTGCAGCGGACATCGAAGTTGGTTGTTTCTAGAGGGGTGCAATGTCTTCAAGCAGAAAGCCCATGTCACACATCGGGAAACCCCAGTGCATAAACGATATGGTCCGTTTAAAAACCTATCAGGAGAATGCATTTTTAATTGTGGAATACCTACTAAAAGCTTAGTTTCGGTTCAATGTTTGTCGATTAAGAATCACATGCAATGACAAGCGAGGTTCAAATGTTCATCGAGTGAACATTCTATTCACATAGTAACAAATAATATTTAGGGAGCTGCGTGGTCTCGAGGCATGACGACCGCATCGAGTGCTCGACGTCTCAGGTTCAAGCCCCGGTGACGGCTGGGATTTTTTTCACGTGGACTTTTAGTAATTTCCCCTGGTCTCTGGGTAGAAAGATCGGACGCCCGTGTGTATGGCTGCCCACGTAATAAATCTCTTGACAGTTGGAAATCGAAAAAGAGTAGCCTAACGGCGCTGCCCAGGCAAAACTTGAAGTTAAAATCCTACGCAAAGTATTTCATTATCCTCGTCGGTACTACGGAATTCGTGAACTGCGCTGAGGTTCTTCGGACTCAGGCTTGAGTCAGAAGTAGAACGGAGCAGTTAAAGGTTACTACCCTTGTGCCATGATGTTTATCTGTCGACTAAACAAATAAGGCTTAAATGTCCCAAGAGTGAAGATTCTATTAAATTACAAATACGATGCAGATGTCCATTGAGCGAACATTCTATTCTGAGTTGATTTGAATTTTAAGTATCACAACTAGATGGCCTAAAAAATTCTTATAGGTGCTCCGTTCCCATCTTCAGCAGCCAGCGAAGAGTTCCAACTCCGAGGGTATCAGTAGCAGTTTCACAATAATCATGTCTGTCTGGCCGTTCCTCTGAGTACGGAATGTCCACCAGATCTCCTGGTCATTCAGATCCTACCGAACAACATTTCAGGTTTAAGCGTCCGCTGCCAAAGATTATGTTTATTCAACGGTTCAACATCATGGCATACGGGTGTAACTCATAAATGCTCCGTTCTACTTCTAACTCAAGTCTGAGTGAAACAATTTCAGCGTAGTGCACCAACTCTGTTGCACTTACGAGATTTCTTAAATACTTTGTGTAGATTTTTAACTCCAAATTTTGACCGGGCAGCGCCGTTGGGCTACTCTTTTTTACCAGCTGCCAACGTATTTTCTACGTGTGCAACAATACACACTTGCGTCCGATCTTACTACCAAGAGACCAGGGAAAATTACTAGAAATCAACATGAAAAAATCCCAGACTTGAACCCAGGACCCCCAGCACTCGAGGCGGATGCTATACCTCGACACCAACCAGCCCCCTTGCCAAAGATTATAGTCGCCGAAGTGACGTGAACGGGGGGGGGGGGGGGGGGGGGGAGGAGGGGGGGGGGGAGCTTCTCGCGCACGCTTTCTAATAAGATGTAAAAAAATGTAGAAATATATAAGTGAAGACCCAGGTGTTGACCTCCTGTTTGGGATGATAATATATATTTTTTTTTCATCCAGAAATCATGAGTTCTTAACCATTTGGCTCGGTACTATGGATATCGCAACCCTTCCCCTTGATTCCATGATAGGTACCGTAAATGTGGGGGAAATGTGGCTATTCTGCCTACCCCCGGGAATGAACCCGGACCATAAGAAGCTCGTCACCCGGTCACCGCGAAGCCAGGTTTAACCAACCACGCCAGAGAGCCGGACACAGGATTATCAGATATGTGTGGAAGTACAAATATTAGCAGAAATTCCAGAACCTTCCTAAAATGATATCAGATATTCGTTCCACGAGCGCTGGGTGATATCTGTGTTTGTTTTTCTAGCCACAATATGCATTTGTTCAGACTGGTGAATCTGTCAGGCACGGGTAGGGACGCGAAAGCTTGACTCGATGCGAAATCTGGAATATGGTGAGCGATTTGATGAGTCAATATGGAATGTGGTGAGCACACTTATGCTTAATCTGGAAATCTAGAATTACAGTTAGATAACCATTTTCCTGTCGTAATTAATACACGTTTGTCCGTGTATTTCTTGCAAGTTAAGTAGGACACGAAGACAGAAATATTCACAAAAGAGAGACAAGCAGACAAATATACAGACAGACAGACAGATGTACACATACTGATAAATATATTCCTTTTGGAAATTTGTGTTTGTCTGTCCGTCTGTCTATAGGTCCATCGGTCCCTCCATCCTTCAGTTTCTCCTTTTTTTTCTTTTTTTTTTTTTTTTTTTTTTGGTGGGCTGGGGGTGCATAGGGAGGGGGTGGGGTTGATTCCTAATTTTTCCCAGTGTATTTTTTAACTATTCTACAAAAGTTTATTTAAATTTTGCTATAAGTCGGTTAGTCAGCTAGTTAGTCAAGGTTCAAAAATCGCTGCAGACTGGTCGAACCATAACTATTCCGTTCCTGTGCCAATGGCTATCAATGAATATCTTGACAGTCCTAGCAAGAACTTGACGTCTGCAAACGCAAAGTTAAAATGCATAACCAGCTGTTAGATGTGCCACCACTAACAGTCTAACATCAGAACTGCACTTCAGTGTTGGCGCAAATAGCCGGTACTGCATCCGCAAAAGTAACGTAATCGTCCACCCGCCATTCTAGTGCGGTCAGTAAAAAGCCCTGACAAAAAAAGAACAAAAAATATTGAACAGCTCATAGTGTCAAACCAAGCACTCGATTCGGTAGCAAGGAGGGGGGGGGCGAACCTCTCGACTAACAGTCCAGAAATAGAAAATGATGTGTGTAATCTTGTATAGGTAAATATTGCGAACGGCCCAGGCAATAGCTTAATGTAAGGGAATCGCTTTTATTAAAGCATGGTTCGATTTCATATGGCCCAGTCTCTCTCTGCTATGCAGCTAGCATCCTGCTAAGAGCATCCACAAAGTACGAACTATGTAGTGTCAGCGATGACCCTCAAAGATATCGGGAAAACTTGCACTTTTGAACCAATCAACACGTCCGAAAATAAACTCAGAGATTTCAGAACGACAGACACCGACTTAGCCACTTGGGTACGAAAACGGTCCAAAGACAGAACCCGCGGGTTATCGGGCTGTTCCTTTCCTCCCATCTCGGCTGCTGCGATGTTCGGTAATTGTGACGAATTTGCCGTGGAGTTTTGTTCCTGTGCCACGATTGATGCGTATACTGATAATTGGTTGAAATCAGATACTTACTACGTATAAGAATTATGTGATTTATGGCGTCTCCATCTAAGGTGGAAGGTTAGGGCGTGTTATGCGTGCGGGTATGTTGAAGAAGGAGACACGATTACCATTTCCTGTGTTGTTATTATAATTATTGTCTCGTCTTGTAAAGGGGTAATTAGAGATTCCTAGGATAAGGCAAAGTGGAAAAATTCCGAGAAATGAACTGTAAGGTTAGAGGTTAGACAGAACGGGGACGAGAGTTGGTGGAGAGAAATGTGCACAGCTGATGTGTACCGTTTACCAGATTGTTAGACAGGAATAATAGATTGGGGCGGGGGGGGGGGGTGGGGGTGGTGGGTGGCTGTGGGAGTGGGGGGGGGGGGGGTGTTGTTAGTTAATAAATGTTTATCTGATTGAGAACACATGATGGGCACTCCGTTGACTTGTTCCCCAAAATGGCGGCATGCCACATGTTGGCCATAAAATATCCAAAACTATCCGAACGACGGTGTTCCCGTATATCTAAAATACGGACTGTCTGCCAAGGGACAAATAATCGCGGCAACACTAAGATTACGTGACAGTCACTATCAACATTGCACACGGTACTAGTAGCAGACGATAAATACAGACCGTTGACAAAAATTTCGAGCGTTTCTGCAGACGACGATACTAGCAGACGATATTAGCGACCGTTGACCAATTTCGAGACATTACAGACGATGAAAGCGATTAGCAATACTGTGTCCTTCCGATTGAAGGATTTAGCAGCGGTAGATGTCAGACTTGTCGGCATGCGCCAAACGCGATTAAACTCATCGCCGAGCGTATCTAGGTGCCTGGGACTCACGAGTACAGTAATTGGAGGAAATTGCAGGAGATGCGGTAGCTGCCACTCGTGAGTCCCAGCCATCTAGTTTAGCCCCCATCCGCGCCGCTACACGCGGGGGATACGCTCGGCGGTGAGGCACACTCGCAGAAGCAGGTCGGCAAGCACCGTATCGCCGAGACCCTGTCAGAGCATTTGTTTCGTTATCCGGAGCCGGCACATATATTTGTAATAGAACTGACACGCATTCGGATATTTTTGGATATTTAATGGCAAGAAATTGGCCAATTTAGCTCTATTTCGAACGTCATCATATTAATGCCGTCATTTTGGGGAACAAGTCAAAGGAGCGCAACATGATGTGATATACAGGCAGAACGAGTTTTAGACAGGTAGAAAATCTGCAGGTATAAAAGGTACAATCACTTTTGACGGTGTAATATCCAAGGAGTTTGTAACCAGGAAAGAAAGCAGTGATGTTACTTCCTCCTACACGCTTTGAAATATACTTATCACTCCTCTTGAAATTTACCTTCGAGATTAAGAGGGCGGTATATTCAACCATTCTTGGTCTGACTGCAACCTTTACAATGCTTAGTTTTCCGCTATATTTTAAGCTCCTAATTTTATAGTTTGAATAAACTAAATGTGACATAAAGATAAGTTTACTGTGACATCAATACGATAAATTTAACGAAATCTACTATGACATAAATAGGATAAATATAACGACATGAAGATGAAATGTCGTTGACAACAAACACAAAACGACAAATACACATTACACAATACGACATGAAGATAATACGTCTATTATAACCAAAAACTAAAAACATGAAAAACAAAAAGATTATTACAACGACATGAAAAACAGACTTATATGATACACATACGAAAAATACAGTTACATATTGATACGACTAGCGAGAGCCAGAGAAACACTTTGCTAGACAAGACAAGCAGACATAACACACAGTAAACACTAATATCATTTGCTCTTACCCGCAGCTACAGAAGTTTCCGACAGTTAAAGACCCAGGTATGAATGTATATATCCGTCTCCTTCTGGCAGATGTCCGCAGCCCATTTCCTGCCAATCTAGTGCTTACCAACTCACTTGAAACTTTCACCACAGAAAGACAACACGTTTTACTTTGGCTCACTTTTTAAAAAAAAATGTGTTGTCGCTAGCACTTTCCATACGCGGTTTTTCCTTTATAATGCGCACAGTTTAACACCAGATATATTCTGTGGGTAATTAAACAAGGAATAGGACAAAAATGGACAGGTATATGGAATAGGAACTTATAGGGAAGGCATGCCTACAAACTGTTCAGGGCTCCAAAAAGAAAATGTCAATGAACGAAGAGGCTAAAAATTACCCTGCAACAAGAAATTTCAGAGACTGCAACTTGGATTAGCTTATTGCTCTGATGCAAAAGACACTGGTTGTGTTGTATGTCAGGTACAAAGTCTTCTCATTCTTCTTTGTTTACCAGCTGTTAGCTCCGGCGGAAAGTCCTGGTTGTATGTCCACCTGGACGTCGGTTTTGTGCCTGGACCTGAGTTTTGCGTAAACATCCGTTTTACTGGCGTCTTGTGTACATTTGGTTTTTCCTTGCCGCTCGGACAGATAGATGCAATGCGGCTTTGGATGAAGCTCCCAATTAGTCAACTCTTTCGACATGATTGTTGGGGAGGCAGTTGGTCCATTCTTGTGTTTTAACACAAGGTGGCCTAGGAACCCGCAGGGAAGGTACATAAAGTAAACTAAACATTATTTACCCAACTGCAAGAAATATGAACTAAAAAGGAATCCTCTTGAATAGATTACTTCCCCGTGTGGATTCCGGGGCTCTATTACAGGGAAAAACAAGAATAGACCCATTGCCTACCCAAAAGCATGTCTAAGAGTCGACTATTTGGGAGATTTTTTTGAAGTCAGAGTGCACCTGCCTGAGAGGCAAGGAACCAACAGTCCACACATAAATGAGTCAGATCTGTCAAACGGATGCTCACGCAACACTCAGGTTCTAAAATAGGACTTCAGTCCAAAAATGGACGAACAACAAGAACTTTCCGCTAGAGTGTACAGCCGGTAAACGCAAAGAATAAAAAAGAAAAAGAATATATGACTGGCTGCAATAATCCAATGACAACTGAAAACATGCAGGGAATGGACGGTTCTAGTTCTAGGTAACTAGAGGGAAGGATTAAATAGTACATAATAAGTACAGGAGTTCGCTAATGACATGTTAATCATCTCAAGACGGGAAAATGGTATCCCAGATCAATTTAAATATCAACAAAGATAGACTACAGAATATAATCACTATAACTGTTTGAAATTACATTTAAAATGCGTTGATTCGTTACAATAGTGGCTGTTACAGTTCTACAATCTAATACAGTTAATATATAAGATATGCTAAACTGTATAATCAAACGTAATTAGTAGACATAAATACTCGTTATCAAAACTTTTTTTTTTTAAATTCTATATAAACTTATAAACATTCACATGGGTTGAACAGGATATAGTTGTTTAGATAAAAAGCAGAGTGCACTATTGAAACACGACATTCACGGCAATGATTTGCACACTAAGAAGGTAGAAGTATTGAAGAACCATTTCTACGCCATGGGCACCCCAGACATATGATGTCAGACTCATATTTGATATAGTTTTATCGGCACTAAACTACTTCAAACCACAAACCAAGAAACTTTAGACAGTATGATTACCAAGAGAAGGTGGAAATGGCTCGGCCACGTTATGAGAATGACTTCTGATATACCTGCCAAAACAGCTCTCACATGGACACCAGAGGGAAAGAGAAAACAGGGGCGCCCAAAAACAACATGGAGACGAATGATGGAAAGTGACCCGGGAGCGGCATCTTTGACATGGAAAACTGCACTGAAGATTGCACAGGACAGGAAAGCATGGAAAGTCCTCTCTGAAGCCTCATGTGCCACAAGGCATAACGAGAACTGATGATTTATCGGCACTGGGTTGATGATGTGGTCAACATCGTTGCCGGCCGCCATTACTTCCTCGGACACCACCTAGCGCTTATTTTATGAAAGCCGAGGTCAGTTGGAAAAGGAACAACAAAATGCGTTCCGATGCAGTTCCTGTTGCTTCTTCTGGGTTCGCCAGTAAAACAGCGTCTGGTATGATGTTTTACAGCAAGGCTGCAATGCCTTTCCTCTCAACATAATTCATTCACGAATCTTTAATTATTCGGTTTTAACGACATGCTTGTCAGGCAAAAGATAATTTTACCCCCCCCCCCCCCCCAGACCACCATGATATCTGACCTGACCAAAACACCCCAAAATGTAAAATTTATAACGTTAAACGAAGGGGTCGAGTGCCTCATCTGAGACTTCCGTTGGTGAGGTGTACGGTTTAGCAAGAGATGGTGTCATGCATGTACTTCAGTTAAAACAGTGGTTCTCAACCTACTTAATGCCGCGACCCTGTAATATAGTTTCTGAAATTGTGGCGACACCCAACCATACAATTATTTTCGCTGAATTCATTCAAATCTGCAGTTTATGGAGATACGATAGTAACAACGGAAATGAAATGTCTGAGAAAGGGCTACAAGAATTACCAGAAAAGAAAGGGGGGAAAAGATCAGCAATGCGGTCTCACGAGAAAAAGTCTGCAGAGAACCAATTCTAAATTACACACAAAGACGGCAACTCAAATGTTTCGCCCACTGCGAAAGAATGTTTTGTGACGCCATACCATACAACGAATACACCAAAAGAGAAGGACGTAAAGCACAAGGTGGAATAAGAACAATGTGGAAAGATAACAGACACTCTATAACAGAATGATATGTCTGTGAGGTAAGAAAAGCCAGAAGCAGACAGAATCCTATATCTCCCTCGACACCCAAAGCGGATAAGACGAAATAAACAACAACAACAACACAATTCTAAGGAGATTACCTTCTTCTTCTTCTTCTTCTTCTCTTCCACCTTGTACCTCATCGAAGTGTCGGGGGGAGATGTAATGTTCGTTGATGAGCTCTGTCAAGAGCACTATTAAGACTGATGTTCATTTCTGTAAGGCGTTCTTAATGCCATCACACTCCATCTTTTCCGAGGTCTTCCACTCGCTTTATACCCGTTGTAACGTTTTATGGTGTGGCGCGCTGTGGCAGATAGTACCAGGGCATTCTTGTTAGGTGTCCAAACCATTTCATTTGTTGTTCTTTGATGACCTGTAAGACTGGCTTTATTCCTAGCATTCGTCTGATTTCATGATTTTGTATTCTGTCTTTCCTTGAAACTCCTGCAGCTCTCTTCTAAGGCATTTCATCTCTGTTGTCCCAATTTACGTTCATTGGAGGATGTAAGTGTCCACGTTTGGCACTGATAGCATAGTATTGGCCAAAAAATTAGTTCTGATAAGATTCACTTTAGGTACTCTGAGGTATCTGCTTGTGTGTCAACAGGGGAGATAGTTGGCCCATTACTTGATAGCTTTGGCACATCTGGAGCTAATTTCTCTGTCCAGTTTTCCGTCTGAAGTAAAAATTGCTCCCAAATACTTAAATTCCTCTGTTTGTCTCAGGGTGTTGTTTTTTAATTTAATTTCTAAATTGTCTTTATGTCTTCCTATCATCATTGTCATCTGTCTTCGTAGTGTTTATTTTCATATTATTATTCCTCCCCTTTGTTACTAATTTGATTTAGGTGGTTCTGTAGGCATTCCATATTTTCTGCTATTAGTACTCCCCTGGTCGTCGGCGAAAAGTAATTCTGTTTATATCTTCTTCCTGATTAAAGTCTGTTTCGCTACATATGGCGTTCCATGTATGTTATGAAAAGAAGCGGCGATAGTACACAGCCCTGACGCACACCAGAGTTCACTATAAAAGTTCTAGACAAACCCTGCCTTTGATCTTATGCAGCATTCACTACGTGTGTACAGGCTTTTGCAAAATATTAATGAGATGATTGCTGATTCCTTTTTTTCCCCATACATTCCCACAACATATTCCTGTCGACTCTATCGAAGGCTTTTTCTTGGTCTATGAATGTCAACAAACATGTCTTATCATGTTCTATTGCCCTCTCTGATAGTTGTCTCAATGTATAAATGGCATCTGTGCAACTTCTGTTTCGTCGAAAGCCCATCTGTGCTTCTGAAAAGTGATACTCTATCAATGGTCTCAGCCTTTTTTTTCGATGATCTTAGCATACATTTCCCAGTGTGACTGAGAAGTGATATTCCTCTGTAATTAGTACATTCCCTCTTACTTCCTTTATTTTTCCACAGCGGGAACAATGACAGCAGTTTGCCAATCTGATGGTGTTGTTTCTTGATTTTCCCATGCCACCTGAATATCTCTCTTTAACCATATTGCTCCCGTTTCTCCTGCTGCCTTGATGGCCTCAGCTGGTAGATCATCAATACCTGTCGCCTTTAGTCTAGGCGCGGTTCGAATGGCATATTTTACCTCATCCAATAATATACCTGTTCCTAGTTCTATTTCCTCTGCTGTTAGTTCCGAGTTGTTTTTATGGTTCTTCCCTGCTTTTATCTGTTTTATTGCAGCTAAGTATGCTTCAAAGTAATTACCCCACCTTGCTAAGATTTTAGTAGGTTCTATTAAAGGTTGGCCAACTTCATCATTTATAATTTCTGTTGGGTTGTATTCTTCATTCCTGTTTCTCATGCCTTTGATTTTTTTTGTAGTAGTTTTTTCACTGCTGATCTTTCTTCTTCAGCCAGCTTGCTTCCAAACTTTTCCCATGAATCTCTCTTTTGCTTTTCTGATAGTTCTATTTACTTCTCTTCTAATTTTCCTGTATGTTATGTAATCCTCTTCTGTTCTGCTCCTCAACCAAATGCCATTAGCTTTCTTTTTACTGCTCACAATACTTCTTATTTCTTCAGACCACCATGTTTGAGAGCTTACGCCCTATGTTACCACTTCCTTTTAGTTCCCACATATTTCTTGTGCTATTTTTCATAGTGGTGTCTCTGAAATTTCAACCATTCTGTATTTACCCCAAGAGTGTTTTGTGGAAGCTGTTCATAATTTTCCTTTAATTTTTGCTGAAACGCTCGCCTTGTTTTCTTCACACTCTAGTTTCTTTCCATTTTATTATGTCACTTTTATTACATTTCTTTTTGGTTTGATAACTTATCTTGATTTTTCTGTCAAGTATCACCATCACTAATGATCTGTATCTAAACTCAAAGTTTGGTATAACTCTCGCATTGTCGTAAACTTGATGAAAGTCTCTTTTTCTCGTCAAGATGTAATCAATCTGACTCTTGGTATCTGGATCATTCCATTTATACCATGTAAAAACTTGTGAAGCTCTATGTTGAAAAAAGGTTGAAAAAGGAGATTACCAAATCATGTAATTCAGTCTTTAGTGACAAAAAAGAGTACAAGTATTGTGGTGCACATGTTTTGAGCAGCAGGTAAAAATTCAGTGCATACAATGAGAGAACATGTGTTTTCGCGCCTGGCGCTGGCATCCAGATGTGAACTGTAAACTCTGACATGTACTAGGTCACGCCTTTATCTGGCGAGGAGATGTCCACCACATTTCCTAAATCAACAGGAAAATCTCCAATCCTGGTAAGTAAAGGATTGTAAGCGTATGAAATGCATTCACTAGCCTCGTAGCCACAGGGCGGCAGCGAGACTTGGCACATTTGCTGACTGGCTGTCATTGAACCTGGGACGATAAGTTATCTGTCTGCTTCACCCCGAGCTAGCAGTTCCCAGTTAGCTCTGTTTTATGACCCCTCTATTTTAGGTCTGCTGCAAGCTCCTTGTTTGTAACAAGCCAAATTAAAGAACTGATTATAATTGACAAATATCTGAATCATAAAACAAAAATATGAACGTGATTTTTTTTTTTTTTTTTTACTGTAAAGAATATCACAGATCCCTTAAAATGGGACAATCTGTAGAAAAAGATTGCACTATGGGGCTGTGCCTGAGATCCTGTCTAGCTCTGAGATTTTGACTAGCCCTGAGATTTTGACTAGCTCTGAGACTTAGGCTAGCTCTGAGATCCTGTCTAGCTCTGAGATTTTGGCTAGCTCTGAGATTTTGGCTAGCTCTGAGATTTTGACTAGCTCTAAGATTTTGGCTAGCTCTGAGATTTTGGCTAGCTCTGAGATTTTCGCTAGCCATGAGATTTTGGTTAGCTCTGAGATTTTTGACTAGCTCTGAGATTTTGACTGGCTCTGAGATTTTGACTAGCCATGAGATTTTGACTAGCTCTGAGATTTTAACTAGCCCTGAGATTTTGACTAGCTCTGAGATTTTGGCTAACTGAGATTTTGACTAGCCCTGAGATTTTGGCTAACTCTGAGATTTTGAATGGCTCTGAGATTTTGACTGGCTCTGAGATTTTGACTGGCTCTAAGATTTTAACTAGCACTGAGATTTTGACTAGCCCTGAGATTTTAACTAGCCCTGAGATTTTGACTAGCTCTGAGATTTTGACTAGCTCTGAGATTTTGACTGACTCTGAGATTTTGACTGGCTCTGAGATTTTGAATGGCTCTGAGATTTTGACTGGCTCTGAGATTTTGAATGGCTCTGAGATTTTGACTGGCTCTGAGATTTTGACTGGCTCTAAGATTTTAACTAGCACTGAGATTTTGACTAGCCCTGAGATTTTAACTAGCTCTGAGATTTTGACTAGCTCTGAGATTTTGACTAGCTCTGAGATTTTGACTGGCTCTGAGATTTTGACTGGCTCTGAGATTTTAACTGGCTCTGAGAGTTTGACTAGCAATGAGATTTTGACTAGATTTGAGATTACAAGAATCTCATCCTGGATGGCAAAATATCTGTAAAAAGCTCCATACAGAAATTATAACTAAAGTCATGCTAAACACTTTATATCCTGTTCAACCTCCAAGTATAATAATTGGGATCATGACACAACTGCAGAGGAACGAAACTCTGACTCTAGAAGAGCATAATTTTGCCAGTTCTTCTTTATTGAGCGCAATGCTGGAGAATGACTAAAAAGGATGCAAAAAACTGTCCACCTTCCACCACACATGTCTACGTAGAATTATCAAAATTTTCTGGCCAGATACAAGTTCAAACAGTAAACTACTTCAAGCCACAAACCAAGAAACTTTAGACAGTATGATTACCAAGAGAAGATGGAAATGGCTTGGCCACGTTATGAGAATGACTTCTGATATACCTGCCAAAACAGCTCTCATATGGACACCAGAGGGAAAGAGAGAACAGGGGCGCCCCCCAAAAAAAAAAAAAAAAAACATGGAGACGAACGATGGAAAGTGACCTGAGTGCGGCATCTTTGATATGGAAAACTGCACTGAAGATTGCACAGGACAGGAAAACATGGAAAGTCCTCTCGGAAGCCTCATGTGCCACTAGACATAACGAGAACTGATGACTGATGATGATGACACAGCGACATGGTAAACCATTTATACCTCGTTCAACCTATAACAAAAGCTATAACAATTTCCGTTCGATTTTAAAAGAAGATAAAACGGAGACGATAGAAAAACGTATATCAAAAACATTATTCTATGTCACTATAAAGTAACGCTACGCCACTATAAAGTAACGCTACGCCATTATAAAGTAATCCTTTATCACTAAATTACAATCATACGTCACTATAAGGTAATCGAACTTCATTATAGAATTATCGTACGAAATGTCACAAAGTAATCTCGTTACTACAAGGTAGTCATGTTACTACACAGTAATCATGTATCACAATAAAGTAATCCTATATCACTATAAAGTAGCATGGGACTTAAATCGAATCGTGACCAAGCTATATAAATCAAAATGTGTATGTATAATAGAAAAAAAAAAACCGATGTGACTTTAAATAACAAACGTTCTGGTTATAATATAACAAATAGGGTGGCTTTAATGTAATAAATAGGGTGGCTATAATGTAACACATTATGTGGTTGTAATGCAACATATGTTGTGACCATAATTTAACAAATGCTGTTACTAGTGTAACAAATGGTGTTATTATAATGTAAAAACTGGTACAACTATAAGGTAAAAGATGCTGTGACTACAATGTAATCAATTCTATGACTTTAATGTATTATTAATGTGACTTTAATATAACAATGTTGTGACTATAATTTAACAAATAGTATATCCATAATGCAAGTGTAAGTATAATGTAACAATTTGTGAGAATAGCATGTACAGATTTTATTCTTCACTTTAAAATACCGAGTAACACATTCTGCACACCTGCCCACTCTCCTTACAACTTCGAAAAGACACCTGGCCTCAAGAGTAAAGTGTGCAGAGTAAGCTATGGGGAACCACGAAGGACCTGCTACTGACATGCGAGTTCATAGAGGCAACCCACCTGATGGTCTGATCTGAGCATATGAAACCGAACGCAAAGAAAAAAGAAGAAGAAGAAGAAATACCAAGCAACTGCAATGCTTGGTTGTGCACAAGTTGAGGATTTCAATTTCGTTTCAACGACGAACTTTGTTTAATTTTTTTTTTTAAATAACCAGCTACACCGAATCTCAAAACCGTGCTCCGTGAAACACACATGATCCTCACATAAAAGCTTACACGTCTTTGTACAGACGTTTTGTACAGAAAGCACCAACCTCAGATCTTAACCAAGACATTCATTCCTTTCTGATGAAGTTAAACCGTTGGACGATGATTATGGAATATTCTTCCAAAATAAAACTGCCGGAATCCTCGGAATAGGTTATTCTCTTCGTTGAGGCGATTGTAAAATTAATATGAAGAAAAAGCATGGAAATACGCCAATACACGAATAAGAATACGTAATCCAGGTATAAAGTGATCCTGCTATTGTACTGCGGTGAGTCGTGT
>CAJHNH020002533.1:22500-47500 GCA_905116865.2 Candidula unifasciata
AGAAGAATAATGACAGTAGCGATGAAGACAGTAATTTAGATCGATCTGAATCAGCAGCTAATCAAACTACAGTGAGTGATGAGTGGGAGAAATCAAGTTTTTCTAACATAAATAAATTTATGTTTGCAGTGCAAATTGCAGTTGTGTAGATTTCTATTATTGAAACGCCTGCAACACTTTGTTTTTTTTTTTTTTTAAACGACCCCCCCCCCCCCCCCCCCCCCCTTTTTTTTTTTAAAATTAAATCTGCTCTCATTAAAAACATAGTCAAGGAAACTAACAGGCACACAGCTGGGAAGCTACAAAGTAAAACTCTTGCAGGACGTTCTTTGTGGCATACTTGGTTAGATATTACAACTATTCAAAATAAAAGCATATCTTAGTCATTTTGAGAATGGCAATGCAGAAACTATGAAAGATAAAAGATAAAAGATTTACTT
Source organism: Candidula unifasciata (assembly GCA_905116865.2). Lineage (NCBI taxonomy): Eukaryota > Metazoa > Mollusca > Gastropoda > Stylommatophora > Geomitridae > Candidula > Candidula unifasciata. The sequence goes on from CAJHNH020002533.1 coordinate 22,941, forward strand.
TCCCTAGCTGAATGGATAGATTTTTTGTCTTTTTTTTTTTCAGAAACATATTTTCACGACAAAGGTTTGAACAAATTCACTGCATGTTACAAGGTCAACGACCTAATCACACTGCAAGTGGCGGAGCTGGCGGCAATTAAAGACATGACCTTTGATTTGAAATAGATGTGTCTTTATGTAGTGACAGAAAAACATCACAGAAAGCAAACCACAGAGGAAAGTAGACCAGCCCAACAAACTTGTAAATGAAACGTGACCTACTTTGTTTGGGGAGTCTAACTTAAACCTAACCACTACAGTCGGTCATGGTTGAGCTAATAATTGACATCACAGCAGTCGGGACATTCCCATAAGCGCTCTGCCCTCGTCTTCAGCAGCGAGTGAAGAGTTCCAACTTCTATGGGACCAATGGTGGTTTGCATATATGCCGGCCTTGCCTTTTCTTGAGTGTATTGTGTCGACCGGATCCTCTGGTCACGCCTGGCTGAACCATTCTATCCAGACCATAATGATCAGTTCGTGCCTTCGCATTGTTCGCTTGCTCTCAAAGGGTCTTGACCACATCTGGCTTGTCTATATATATAAAAATCAATGTTTGTGTGTTTGTTTGCCCCCTATAGACTCGGAAACTACTGAACCGATTTAGCTGAAATTTTCAGGATATGTTTGTTTTGATACCGGATTTTGAACCATCGTAGTTTGAAATTCAACCTGTCACTGTTAGAGATAGGTGACCACAATTTATGCCATAATATTCGCAACTAATATTTATAACTTCAGTATTTCTAATTATAGCGACGTTAGTAATTGCGCATGAGCCGTAGTTACCATTCGCCGGCGAGTTACGTGCAGCCAACGCCTTCTCTGCAATTACTAATAAATTACAGACATTCATTAACTGGTGCCTGCGCAGAATAGAGGGAATAAAATGGTATGATAGAATAACTAATGTAGAACTTTGGGAGAGAACTAAACAGGCTTCAGTGGATCAGGAGGTGAGGAAAAGACGCTGGCGTTGGATAGGACACACACTGAGAAAACAGGAGAACAGCATAACTAGAATGTCTTTGCATTGGAACCCACAGGGGCAAAGGAATAAAGGAAGGCCAAAAAACACATGGAGAAGAGAGCTGGAGAATGAGGTTAAAAAGATTGGGAGGACATGGGGAGAGCTCCAGGTAATGGCGAAGGATAGAACGACTTGGCGTGAGTTGGTTGAGGGCCTATGCTCCATTGGGGGATAGAAAGGCAGAAGAAGAAGAAAGAAGAACGCCTTCTCTAATACATAGAGTAGGTCGTGGTACAGCAAACAAGACTATCTCTATATTTGCCACAATAACCATATTAAACACGATTTCTATTTTCTGTTTTTTTTTCAAACAACTTTAGATTGGGGGGGGGGGGGGGGGAGTGAGCATCAAGGACTATCTCGACGTCGGCGCAGACATTGACTGCGACATTAACTTCATTAACCGTGTTAGACACGTGCGATTTCTATTGTTGTGCCGTTTCATTAATATATCTGGAGTATCTGTCTACGAGAAAACAAATGCCTGCGGTTTTGAATTGTGTTTTAATCGCGACACAGTAGTAGGGACACACATCTATAATAGTTAAGTTCTCTTTTCGTTGATCCGATTAAGTGGCTGCTTGGTCGAATGGTTAGAACACTGGGTTCCTGTGCGGGAGACCTGGGTTCGAATCCGCAGTAGTTAATTTTTTTTCTTTACTCTGGACTAAAATAATATCCTCATTTGCTCTGTCGTGGTGACAGCACTAGCCATGTTGCCTTAATATTTAAAAAAAAAAAAGAAAAATAAGACAAGTAAATGGGTAAACCATTTGATAATTAAATTTGACCATTTCGCATACTTATGATTGGCTGAAATTTTATAGATTTTCATTTAGATTTAGTTATTTCATCTGCATTGGAATTTTAAGCTGTGCTGTTTACCATGGCGTTCATTTCCTAATTATGGTTGGTTTTTTTCCCTGTGTTCATTTGCTTTTCAAGTGTTTTTTTTCCCTCCCAACTTCTTCAATGAGGGAAAGAGTTGTCGGTGAATTTGGGGGGGGGGGGGGGGGAACTATTAACTGAGAGAGCCTTAAGTCACAGTAACTGCTTTACCCACTTAAAGTAGCAGCAGCAGTAATAGTTGTGGTTGGGCTGTTACACCATAGTGCTCTCATGTGAAGACCGCCGGTAAGGTTATGGCGTTCTTCTGTCGGGAAGTGAAATTATACATCCTAACCTGACCAGTCTGTGGCGACAGCACTAGCCATGCGGAACCAAATCTTCTGGCTCTCGACTCTCTGTCTACTCCGATGGTAACACAAATAGCAGTGAATTTAGGGTGGGGGGGGGGGAAACTATTAACTGAGAGAGCTATAAGTCACATAACTGCTTTACCCACTTAAAGTAGCAGCAGCAGTAATAGTTGTGGTTGGGCTGTTACACCATAGTGCTCTCATGTGAAGACCGCCGGTAAGGTTATGGCGTTCTTCTGTCGGGAAGTGAAATTATACATCCTAACCTGACCAGTCTGTGGCGACAGCACTAGCCATGCGGAACCAAATCTTCTGGCTCACGACTTTCTTTCTACTCCGATGGTAACACAGATAGCAGTGACATTATTTTAGCTACTGTGGTGGTGGTCGTGGTAGTAGTTGTACTGGTACTTGAAGGATGATGTGGTTAATATTACACTAGCCCCATTCACTACCTATTACAATTCCTGCTCCCCATTTTAGTCCAGATGGACAGGGATGTCATTCAAGTTACAGCAACAACAAAATATCGCCAGGTAGTGATTTTCAAATCCTTCGAAGAGGGGGTAATGACTTAAATTTAAGAGAACTTAAAGAGCTTTACACGTGATTTTCAAGTTCTCATTACCTAATTTGTTTTTATTTTACTAACGCTACCTCCGCTTTTCTATTTTTTCTTTGTTATTCACAAATACAGTTGTAGCTTTACTTCCGTCCCCTATAAAAATACAAACAGCTTTAGCATGTGATAACCAAATAACAATTTTTGTTACTGTGCTAAAAACCATTTAAACGATGACTAATATAAAGACACAATTATAAGGTGCGTGTTCTAAAGTTGGAAAACCAGACTATCTCTATATCTGTGCAGAGAATGATTGCGACATTAACTATATTAGACACGTGCGATTTCCATTGTCTTTCTTTTCCAAAAACCTTTGATGAGGGAGAGAGTAGTAGGTAGATTTAGTTGTGGTGGTGGTGGGGGGGGGGCGGGGATCAAAGACTATCTCTATATCTGAGCAGACAATGATTGTATTAGACACGAGCGATTTCTATTTTCTTTCATTCCCATTTAGCCAAACTATGCCACAGCAACGCGTGGCCGGGTACAGCTAGTAATGTATAAAATTCACCACCCATCGGTGCCGAACCAGCCAGTTTGTCGGCCTGTTCATTTCACAACACTCATGCACTGCAAAGATAGCTTCAGAGGTTCCGGATAGTAATCGTTCTTATGATAAACAAGACTTAGCCGCCACCCAGTCCCCGCCACCGATTACCCAAAAAAAAAAAAAAACCCACCCCCAAGAGAACAAGTATTTCTAGGGGAGATAACACCGCTTTCCCTCTCCACCACGCCACCGCCCCACCCCCCCCCCCCCTTAGAGTTTTCTTGGTATCGACGCGCCCACCTTTAGCCTAAGACTCCGCGGGACGTAAAGAAGCATTTTAAAGCTCTAAAGCTGGGCCCGGCACGGATGAGAAGTGGACGAGTGGACAATCATGGCACAGTTGAGTGAAATGGTGAGACATAATAAACATCCATGTCTAGACTAGGAGCTTCAAGGTTACGTCCATTTTCTCCTCGCGTTGGTGCCCAAGTCCCATTTGAGGAGGAAGAGGAGGGGGTAGGAGGGAAATATCCACTCCCGCCTCTCTCCCTCTAACAAGAGAGAGAGAGAGAGACAGACAGACAGACAGAGAGAGGGGGGAGAAAGAGACAGAGAGAGAGAGAGAGAGAGAGAGAGACAGACAGACAGACAGACAGAGAGAGGGGGGAGAAAGAGACAGACAGACAGACAGTGTGTGCAGGTATGTGTGTGTATAGAATTCAGTCACGCTTTCACGTACGTACGTACGTATGTATGTATGTATGTATGTATGTATGTATGTATGTATGTATGTATGTATGTATGTATGTATGTATGTATGTATGTATGTATGTATGTATGTATGTATGTATGTGTTTGTGTGTATGTATGTATGTTTGTACGTATGTACATATGTAAGTATGTATGTATGTATGCATGTATGCATCATGTATGCATGTATGCATCATGCATGCATGCATGACTGTATGGAGGCATGCATGCATGTATGCATGCATTTATGTATGTAGGCATGCATGCATGTATGCACGTATGTATGCACGCATGTCTGTCTGTCTGTCTGTCTGTCTGTCTGTCTGTCTGTCTGTCTGTCTGTCTGTCTGTCTGTCTGTCTGTCTGTCTGTCTGTCTGTCTGTCTGTCTGTCTGTCTGTCTGTCTGTCTGTCTGTCTGTCTGTCTGTCTGTCCGTCCGTCCGTCCGTCCGACCGTCCGTGTGTGTGTGTGTGTGTGTGTATGTATGTATGTATGTATGTATGTATGTATGTATGTATGTTTGTATACATACATTCAATGCTGCTGTAGCACACACACACAAGTCGAGCAACTTAGAGTAGTATGTAACAAGGAGAGAAAGAAAGGCAACGAGGGAAAAATATATAAGACAAGCTGTACCCGGCCACGCGTTGCTGTGGCATAGTTTGGCTAAATGGAAATGAAAGAAAATAGAAATCGCACGTGCTAATACAATCTTCTTCTTCTTCTTCTTCTTGGCGTTCGTCAGCTGTACACTCTGGCGTAAAGTTCTGGTTGTTCGTCCACTTCTGGACTGCAGTCCTGCTCCAGAACCTGAGTGTTGCGTGTGCATCAGTTTTACAGATCTGATTCAATTGAATGTAGACTGCTGGTTCCTTGCCTCTCAGGCAGATGCACTCCGACTTCAAAGGAAGCTCCCCAGTTAGTCGACTCTTACGACATGCTTTTGGGGAGGCAGTGGGTCTATTCTTGTTTTCCCCACAATAGGGCCCAGGAACCCACACGGGGGTGCTAATACAATCATTGTCTCCTCAGATATAGAGATAGTCTTTGATCCCCCCCCCCCACCACCACCACCACGACAACTAAATCGACCTTCTACTCTCTCCCTCATCAAAGGTTTTTGGAAAAGAGAGACAATGGAAATCGCACGTGTCTAATATAGTTAATGTCGCAATCATTCTCTGTACAGATATAGAGATGGTCTGGTTTTCAAACTTTAGAACACGCACCTTATAATTGTGTTTATATTATATTATATATGGTCGTTTAAATGGTGTTATTAGCACAGTAACAAAAATGGTTATTTGGTTATCACATGCTAAAGCTGTTTGTATTTTTATAGGGGACAGAAGTAAAGCTACAACTGTACTTGTGAATAACAAAGTAAGTCGTAAAAAAATAGAAAAAAGGAGGTAGCGTTAGTAAAATATAAAAAAATTAGATAATGAGAACTTGAAAATCACGTGTAAAGCTCTCTAAGTTCTCTTAAATTTAAGTCATTACCCCCTCCCCTAGCCTCTTCCACCGACTACTACCCTCTCCGAAGGATTTGAAAATCATTACCTGGCGATATTTTGTTGTTGCTGTAACTGACATTGACATCCCTGTCCATACGGACTAAAATGGGGAGCAGGAATTGTAAAAGGTGGTGAATGGGGCTAGTGTAATATTTACCACATCATCATTCAAGTACCAGTACAACTACTACCACGACCACCACCACAGTAGCTAAAATAATGTCAATGCTATCAGTGTTACCATCGGAGTAGACAGACTGTCGTGAGCCAAAAGATTTGGTTCCGCATGGCTAGTGCTGTCGCCACAGACTGGTCAGGTTAGGATGCATAATTTCACTTGCCGACAGAAGAACGCCATAACCTTACCGGCGCTCTTCACATGAGAGCACTATGGTGTAACAGCCCAACCACAACTATTACTGCTGCTGTTACTTTAAGTGGGTAAAGCAGTTACTGTGACTTAAAGCTTCTCCGTTATTAGTTTGCCCCGCCCCCCTAAATTCACCGACAACTCTTTACCTCATTGAAGTAGTTGGGAGAAAAAAATACACTTGAAAAGCAAATGAACACAGGAAAAAAACACCATAATTAGGAAATGAACACCATGGTAAACAGCACAGCTTAAAATTCCAACGCAGATGAAATAACTAAATCTAAATGAAAATAAAATGAAATCTATGAAATTTCAGCGTAACCATGCAATCGGAAAGTTTAAGAATGCAATCATAAGTATGCGAAATGGTCAAATTTAAATATCAAATGGTTTACCCATTTACTTTTTTTATTTATTTATTTATTTTTTTTTTTTTTAGTATTAAGGGCAACATTGCTAGTGCTGTCACCACGACAGAGCAAATGAGGATATTATTTTAGTCTGGGGTTTAAAAAAATGAACTACTGCGGATTCGAACCCTGGTCTCCCGCACAGGAACCAAGTGTTCTAACCATTCGACCAAGCAGCCACTTAATCGAACACCGAAAAGAGAAATAAACTATTAGAGATGTGTGACCCTAGAGATGTGTGTCCCTACTACTGTGTCCCGATTATAACACGACTCAAAACCGCAGGCAATTGTTTTCTCGTAGACAGATACTCCAGATATATTAATGAAACGGCACAACAATAGAAATCGCACGTGTCTAACACGGTTAATGAAGTTAATGTCGCAGTCAATGTCTGCGCCGACGTCGAGATAGTCCTTGATGCTCCCCCCCCCCCCCCCCCAAATCGAAGGTTGTTTGAAAAAAAAATAGAAAATAGAAATCGTGTTTAATATGGTTATTGTGGCAAATATAGAGATAGTCTTGTTTGCTGTACCACGACCTACTCTCTGTATTAGAGAAGGCGTTGGCTACACGTAACTCGGCGAATGGTGACTACGGCGCATGCGCAATTACTAACGTGGCTATAATTAGGAATCACTAAAATTATAAATGTTAGTTTCGAATATTATGGCTTAAATTGTGGTCACCTATCTCTAACAGTGACAGGTTGAATTTCAAACCATGATGGTTCAACATCCGGTATCAAAACAAACATTTCCTGAAAATTTCAGCTAAATCGGTTCAGTAGTTTCCGAGTCTATAAGGGGCAAACAAACACACAAACATTGATTTATATATATATATATATATATATATATATATATATATATATATATATATATATAATATATATATATATATATATATATAGATAATTAGCCTTTTATCTCAGAAACCTTAAAGGCATACTAGTGTGGCGGGAAAAAAAAGGAAATGGGGTGGGCGGTATCGTCATGTAGATCCAATAAGTCAAATTCACAAAACAATCACACGTGTGTGTGGGAAGGACCGGATGAGTAGGGCGAGCCAGCAAAGCGCGGGTGATCGTGTGGAAGAAGATACCGAGTGGAAGCACAATGACCCACTAGTGCACGGGTTCCCAACTTAATGGGTATCGACCCCAAATGGGTTAGCGGAGGGTTTTGCGTAGGGTCGCTAGGCTGCAGTAAGCTACATTTTGAAAGAAACTTTATGTCACAGCGTCCTGCACAGAACATCTGTTTTTAATGAGTTTTTATTTATCCTTTCTGTCACCCCGGCGACCGGGTAGCCCACTGGTGTTGAACGTCACCCTTTTTTTTTTTTAAAGCAAAGCATTCATCTACCCTTTCGGCTTCTGTGGCAATGGGTGCTATGTAATTCCGTTGTGTCGAGTTCGATACTATCTGCAGTTAATTGTCAGCAGACCACTTTGTGCTGGTTGTTACAGTGGTATCCGAGATTTGACTATTTGGACAGCCCGGGCAAACTAGTGAAGTTAAAAATGCTTAGTTAAATCACAAATAAGAAAATTGCTGGAGTTGGTTCTGCAACGTTGTGTAATTGACACGCTACTAACTTTTCTATTTCTCCCTATTTAAAAGTTTATCTTTTCTTTATCAGGTCGTGGGTCACTTTGTTTCTTCATAAAATGGGGTCGCGGTTTGAAAAAGGTTGGGAGTCACTGCACCAGTGCCTAAGTTCTTTAATAAAAATGTAAAAACAAATAGTTCAACAAACTCAACACACAAATCATTGCCAGCTGCGTGTGTGTTTTTTTCTTTTTTACACAGTGTGTACATTTTATATTGATTACTTCTCGGCTTATTCCCCGCCCCCCCCCTCTTTTTCATAGTGAATTATTGCAGGGAGTCGCAGTGGCGGAGCGGCTAGACGCTCGCCTGCGGATCGGAACGTTGTGGGTTCGCTCCCTTTCAAAAATGACCTTGGCTCCCAGGTGGACCCAGCCTTGAGTGGGTACCGGGTGCAGTTCTGGAAAGTAAAGGCGGCTGACGTGATGCTCACCATATCACCCATCTTGTGCTGATTGGTCTATAAAATATAGGTCTAGCCCTATATGCCTCAAGGGCTAAAAGGTGTGGCAAATGGTCCCTTTACTTTAAATATCCCCGCTGGAATATTGTGTAAGATTTGTTCAACTACAAGTACTAACAAACTACAAACCCTTATTTACTGGTGCCTGCGCAGAACAGTGGGATATCAATGGTGTGATAAAATCGCTCATATAGAGCTTCGGACGACAACTGATCAACTGAATTCAGACACGAGGAAAAGATGTTGGCATTGAATAGAACATAGAGTGAGAAACCTTAGAGTATTATGACTGAAAAGACTTTGCACTGGAACCCACGAGGGGATGGAAATAAAGGTAGTCCAGACAAACACATGGACAATGGAACTAGAGAGTAAAGTAAAAAATATTGGGGAAGATCAAGGTGAGCTGATCGAGGGAATATGCTCCAATGGGGATAACAGTAGCAATAGTAGCAGTAGTAGTAGTAGTAGTATTAGTAGTAGTATTAGTAGTAGTAGTAGTAGTAGTAGTAGTAGTAGTAGTAGTAGTAGTAGTAGTAGTAGTAGTAGTATTAGTAGTAGTAGTAGTAGTAGTAGTAGTAGTAGTAGTAGTAGTAGTAGTAGTAGTAGTAGTAGTAGTAGTAGTAGTAGTAATATTAGCAGCAGCAGCAGCAGTAGTAGTAGTAGTGGTGGTGGCGGTAGTAGTAGTGGTGGTGGTGTTGGTGGTGATGGTGTTAGTGGCAGCAGTAGCAGCAACAGCTGCAGTAAAAGTATAAGTCTTAGTCGAAGAAGAAAAAGAACAACAACGACGACCAGCAGTATCTTTCCTCTCCCTGGCAGCTCCTGTGAAACTCCCTGACACTACACTTTAAAAAGCCTTTAATTACCCAGATAGAAAGAAGCGCGGACCTGGACGGTAAGGACCATACAAAATGAGTGAACGCTCAGTCAGACATGAAAGGGCACGGTCTGGCGCAGAGATTTGACTCACAAACTGTAATCGATAACAGACAGATGTTGCTCTTCAAACAACCGTTGTTTTTTTTAGTGGTGTCTTTTGTTTGCGCTCTGTTTTTATTTCGACAGCGGTATATCACCGTGGGAGCTTCGGTGCCCAAGTGGGAAGAAGGGGGGGGGGGGGGGGTGGGCGGTAAAGGACGAGGAACAAACAGCCTGCCTACCTAAAAGCAACATTTGTAAACTGGATGTGCACGCACAATTTAAGTTCTGTAACAAGACCAAAGTCGAGAAGTCGACGAGGAACGAAAGTTTTTACAACTCGTGAATGCAAAGATGAAGAAGGAGAGAAAGAAAGAGACTAAGGAGGAAAGAAAGACTTAAGGTGGGGGACTAAGAGAGGTATACATAATAAGAGAGAGAGAGAGAGAGAGAGACAATAGGTGAAGGTGAGAAAGTCAAAAACAGCGACAAGGGCACCAAGACAGAAGAAGAGATAGACGTGTTAGTGTGGTGGGGGAGATAAGACACAAACAGAAAGAGACAGCCAGGGAGAAGTAAGAAACTCGGAAAAAGCGACGAAGATAATAACAGATTTAGCGAGAATGTAAGCGACACTAAGAGACTGGTAGAGAAAGAAGGAGAGAGAATGAAAGACAAAGAGAATTGCACAAATTAGAGAGCCAGATGAAAGAGAGAGATAATAAACATAGAAAGAGCGACAGTAGAGAGGCGATAAGACATAGGTACTGAGAGATAATTGTTCTTCTATTGTCGTCTCACTGATGTCAGGTTGTAGCCAAGTGTCATGTTTTTCTGTTTTTGTCCTGCGCTTCTCGGATGGCTTGAGTGATGGATTTGTTTACCTTTTTTGCAGGTTTCTGCTACCCCATTTATCCATTTCTTTCTTGATCTTCCTCTCGCCTTCCTCCCAGATGTTCTACAGTAAACGTCTCACATGCAGTCTGGTCTGACTGCATTCTCGCTAGATGGTTGAACCATTTCATTCTTTGTCAATTTAATTCAATTTAATAGTCTTATTCTAGCTTTATCTCTAATGCTGGTATTCGTAATCCTGTTTGATGTTGTAAGTGACCTCGCGAAGTCAGTGCCTGTCACATGTAGTTATTTTCCGTTCTAGTGCTCTATTAGAGAGACACTAACATTAGGAAAACTAGAGATATGACTATTATTATTATATGCTGAATGGCAAATAAAAATAATTATATTTTAGAATAACATAAAAATGTCTGAACAGATGCATGACAAGAGAAGGTATTTATACCGTGGGGAGATGTGCGGATGGGGAAGTTTGCGGATGGGGAAGTTTGCGGATGGGGAACTGTGCGGATGGGGAAGTGTGAGGATGGGGAAGTGTGCGGATGGGGAAGTGTGCGGATGGGGAAGTGTGCGGATGGGGAAGTGTGCGGATCGGTAAGTGTGCGGATGGGGAAGTGTGCGGATGGGGCAGCTCTGCCCCTTTCCGAAGCGGCCCCAGACACCCTCCCCCACCCAAGAATTATGACATGGTGGAAGAGTGAGGGTGGGCCGGCTTAAGGTTCTGAGCCCTAGGTTAAAAGTTAAGAATTGAGGCCCAGCTGCACACCATGCCTGGTCAGGCTGCTCAACGTTTCTCAAGGTTAGAGGGGTGTCATGGTTTCCGTCTGCGTTGCGTGTTAATTTACCACTGCAGAATATCCAGAACTCGCCCTCGCCCACTTGCCCTCGTCCACTCGTTTGTCTCTTGACAAATTCGGTCGAATACCCATTGTTTCGACAGTATATGACCCGCCATAATTTTGCGCCTCGTAAACACGCTCTCTTCGTAATGCCGGGATGCCGGGTTCGATCCCAGCTGCGTGCCATGCGCCTTGCGTTGGTTTTCGACAGTGGTATTAAGAAAGCCGACCGCCCAGAGGCAATGGCAAACTACTGGAAGTAAATTTGCCTAGAAAACCCACACAACAGCCAAGGACTGTTGGGGTTGGTTCTGCAACGTCCTTTAAAGGATACACAACTAACCTAAACACGCTCTCAACAACTTCGACGATGGTGTATGGTCCTCCGATCATCTGAAGGATTCATTGTCAGTTTAAGGGCGCAAACCTCCCGTAGCTATCTACTCCAGGCAATCCATGCTGTATGTGACATCCCAAGCTCTGACTGGCAAAACGAAAGGTTCGTTAACTCTTGAGACCAGACCTACACGAACAGTATCATCTAAAAAGCGGAATTGTGTCGACAACCGGCATCTCCAACGGTCCTTATCCAGCGACAGTACCATCAGATGGTTCTTTGGACAGTACCATCAGATGGTTCTTTGGATAGTACCATCAGATGGTTCTTTGGACAGTACCATCAGATGGTTCTTTGGACAGTACCATCAGATGGTTCTTTGGACAGTACCTTCAGATGGTTCTTTGGACAGTACCATCAGATGGTTCTCTCGACAGTATCATCAGATGGTTCTTTGGACAGCGTCTACTTGACGGTAGGATACCATGGTCCTGCAAAAAACGAACGCTCCTCTCCTTGTCGGCTGTGAGCTCTGACAACTCCAGTAAATTCATTTTGTCCTTGAAGTCCTCAAATGCCAGAATATAGGAAGTCGGTGAGAATAACGAGTCCAACACAACGTGTATCTATCATTACTCCAACATAGGAGAGGACAACCTCACACCCCTGCCACTTGGACTGGCGCGTCTCATAGGTTAACAAGCATGAATGAACGTGCAATCATAGATAGTGTCCCGGCTTGACTCCGACACTCATAAGTGTGGAGCTGGGCCAGAGTTCGTTACATGTTCCGAGAGATACATAGATGTACAAGAAGAATGACAGGGAGAGATGGAAAGAAAGAAAGAAAGAAAGAAAGAAAGAAAGAAAGAAAGAAAGAAAGAAAGAAAGAAAGAAAGAAAGAAAGAAAGAAAGAAAGAAAGAAAGAAAGAAAGAAAGAAAGAAAGAAAGAAAGAAAGAAAGAAAGAAAGAAAGAAAGACAGAAAGAAAGACAGAAAGAAAGAAAGAAAAGCACAGACCGAAATCCCCGGCGTTTCACATTTATTCAGTGCATTTAACAGATTATCTCTAAACAGTCCATCAGTCATTTACCAGAGCTGAACGTGGTTTTTCTCTTCCGCCGGGACACTTCACCGTCACATGACTGATACTGACCCGGTCCCCGAGTCCCGCCGCTATCAGTCGAGTGCAAACAGTCAAATATTGTGGCTACAATCTGGAACAGTCAATTTCCACCAGCGAACTCAGCTACAGAATTAATCTACAAATGGGGAAACAGCACTTTTTGAGGAAAATCAATGGCATTAAACTCGTCTTATAACAAGTATGTGGAAAAATTCCACTCAATAATTATATGACTTCAGCAGAGTTTGTTCAAAAACCGACATCACAGCACTCACGGCATTCCCATAAGCGCTCCGTCCTCATCTTTAGCAGCCAGAGCAGCGTTCCGAAACCAAAGATGCCAGTAGCATTCTGATTAAATGTCCGCCTTGCCTTCCCTTTAAGCGTCGAGTATGGCCAGATTCCCTCGTCACTCTCCGCCGCATCGATCTCATCAGAATATGGTGATCCATTTGCGTCCTCTGGACACATTCTCCCACAAAGGCCCTAGCCACGTCTGAATTAATGTTGTGTTGTGATAGGACCGTGGGCTGAAAGCTACAAATATCATAAGCTTGCTGCAATTAACAACGTATCACCCGCTCTTTTAATGGCGATCACACAAAAAGAAAAGAAGAAGAAGAAGAAGAAGAAGAAGAAGAAGAAGAAGAAGAAGAAAGAAGAGATGAAGATGAGAATGATGATGATGAAGAAGAATGAAGAAGAAGAAGAAGAAGAAGAAGAAGAAGAAGAAGAAGAAGAAGAAGAGAGATGATGATGATGATGATGATGATGATGATGATGATGATGATGAAGAAGAAGAAGAAGAAGAAGAAGAAGAAGAAGAAGAAGAAGAAGAAGAAGAAGAAGAAGAAGAAGAAGAATGATACACACTGATATCTAGATCTACTCAGTTTAACTACTGTAACGTACCACCACCATAAAGTCAACCAGACAAACCGCCCATCTCGGCTCAGTCACCCGAACCCATCCTGTTCAGCCCATGTGCGGTGCTGAAGCCGCTGACAGGGAACTCCTGCCCCTGAGTGACAAGCGGATCAGAAGGAAAGCCAAAAAAAAAAAAAAAATCCTTTCTGTGTTTTCGGAACTCCCTTTTAAAACCCCTTGCCAGGTTTTTCTCGTAAGTGCAGCTAAACAAATAAATTACAAACGGTCTTTAGAGTCCCGCGGGGCGCCTCCATGACACCCAGTTTGCTCACTTCAGGAGCATTATCTAAACATCATCAGTATAATAACACAACCCATTTCCTACACCGCTTATTACAACACGATTTCAAATACAAATTGCCGACAAAACACACCGACACAGCATAAGACAAATTAGCTATTTCCCAGCTCTAACATGTTGTCTGGCTGTACATGTCAACCTTTCAAACAGCGCTGAGAAACAAGGATTCCAATAAATGCCGCCTTTGATCTGCCTGTAATCTCATTTATGTCCGTCAAGTGACTTTCGGGCGTATTGATTTTTTGCCAGTCACTTATTTGTCCGAACGGCAGGCCGCTGTTCTAGTTGGTCTTGATCCACTGATGAGCGCAGGTCGTAAGCCGTTGTTGTTCACTGTTAAGTGTTGTGAGAGTGAGTCGTGTGTCTTTGTGCACTCTATACTTTACAGATAGTGGTTCGATACTGCTTTATGTAGGGTTAGGAATACAATAATATTAGTAACCACGCACAGTAGGGAACGACGAAACAGAAGAGGTATTAGAAGACGAAGAAACGGAAGAAAAACGAAACAATAATGAACAAGAAGGAATAAAACCTTTAAAAGGGGCGAGGAGGGCGAATCACATTAACATTTTTAGGGAACTCTGTGATCTCTGTGGCGAAGTAGTCAAGCCGTTTGCTTCGCGTTCTAAAGGTCGTGGGTTCGTTTCAGGGCTGCGCTGTTGAGTTCTCGAGTACAATTCCTGAAGATCTTCGCCAAAGCTACGGAGTTCGGGCTCTGTGTAGCGCTCTCGGCAGTTCTGCAGAGAGAAAATGAGCTATATGGGATGAAACCCAGTGCAACGAAGTCCATACTCTCGACTATTAGCTTTCAGTCTGTCAGTAAATCAATTAATCAGTCAATCTGTCACTAATTCAGGCAATTAATCAGTCATTAATCAGTCTGTGAGTCAATCAATCTGTCAGCCAATCAATCATTCAGTCAGCCATTGTGAGTCTGTCAGTGAATCATTTATTCCGTCAGTCAGCCAGTCAGTCAATCATTAACTCCATCAGTCAATCAGTCTGTCAGCCAGTCAGTCAATCATTCACTCCATCAGTCAGTCAGTCAGTCTGAACAACAATATTCTGAAACATATTCCTGACTGAATCAAAGAAAACATGCACAACTTTTGAAATGCACTCTACGCCTAATTCTTTGTTTGTTAATATTTCCTTTTATTCCCGACTTTATGCAAATGTGTGCCTGTGAGAGATTTTCAGGCAGATCTCATTCATATTTATGAGTGCAGATTTGCTGTCTGTCCACTTTTTATGCCTGGCATTCGGTTGCTTTGTCTTTCCGTCTGCATGTCAACACTTCTGCTAAATTTTGGTACTTGTCTGTAGGCTCAGCTATTTGTTACTGCCTGTACACTTTTTTATTATTAATGACTCATCAACTGATTTGTTTAAAAAAAAAAAGCATATTGCTTAAACAGCGAATACTGTATTCGACTTTGTGCACTAATAACAGAAAAAGTTTGAAGTTCGAACAACGGATCAACTTCATGGCACACTGGCTGTAGCCCAAAAGTGCTCCAGTTCTTCTTCTAACTCAAGTCTGTGTCCGAAGAAAATCAGCAAATTATACAGGCCCTGAAGCACCGGCGAGGATCCTGAAATGCTTTGGATAGATTTTTAACTTCATATTTTGTCCAGACAGCGTCGCCGTAAGGCTTCTATTTTCGATTTCCATCTGCCATGGAATTTATTTACGTGCGCGACAATGCACACGGGCGTCCGATCTCACTACCCGAGTGACCAAGGAGAATTACTAGAAGTCCAAGTCCACGAGAAAAAATCCCAGCCTTTACCGGGAATTGAACCCGGAACATCTAACGATCGAGGCCGACACCATGCCTCGACACCACGCAGTCCCCCCCCCCCCCCCCCAATAACAGAAGACAGAGCGGCTACGGCGGGCCCTGAATAATGTATCAGTTTGAGAAGAATCCGGTATAATCCACTTGGAAGCAACTGCTCCATCACGAACGTGTGATGCTCTAAACGGGAGCTCTGACAGAGGATCGTTTCTGTTGGGACTGTAATCCTGATTGGCATGTTGTGTCTAGAATAATCCCTGCAGGGTAAAGTCTGCTTGTCTGTCACGAACCTCCATACATATATGGCCTGAGAACTTCGTTCTTTTTCATAACTCTTCTTGCTTGTTTTTCTTCTCCCTCCTTCTTCTGCTGTCTTCTTCTGCTGTCTTCTTCTGCTGTCTTCTTCTTCTTCTGCTGTCTTCTTCTTCTTCTGATATTGTCTTATTATTATTATTATTATCATTATTATTTTTATTCGTGTTCTTCTTGTTCTTGTTTGTGTTCTTTCTTCTTCTTCTTCTTCTTCTTCTTCTTCTTCTTCTTCTTCTTCTTCTTCTTCTTCTTCTTCTTCTTCTTCTTCTTCTTCTTCGGTACTCTCATCTTCTTGTTTTCTCTTTCTTCTTCTTCTTCATTTGCGTCGTCGTCTTCTTCTTCCTCTCATCTTTTTCTTCTTTTCTTCTTCTTCTTCTTCTTCTTCTGCGTTCGCTCCTAAATAGGCTGTTGTTCTATGTTGTGACTTACAGATAGGCTGCGATATTTGCGCCCACGTCCAAACAACTAATGTCACCAAAGCTCTAATCTGTCATCTTGTACGACATTCGTTGGGGGTTAGGTTACAGTGGGTCTAATTCCACCCCCCCCCCCCCAATAGGCCCGCAAAACCACTCTGGCACATTCTTTTTAAACCAAAATGTGTTACTAAGACTTAATAGGTGGTGTAGTAGTTGGTTTGACGCCAACCTTAGCCTCATTTTACTGCATGCATGAAACGTTACAGTGCTGTAAAGGTTTATATGCCATGAGGGTGACGACTTCACACTAAACGAAGTTAGTCACTTTTACAACGTGTATGGTAATTTGCAGTGACAGTAATGTTTGACACAGGATTGTGAAGGCACTTTCAGGCCACACTTAACTAGTCGTCTTCTAAGACATACATGGTAAGCACCAATATTACTCATGTTTAATAGTGAATCAGGGGCTCCGATACAACAAAACAAAATATTGGGGTGCTTAACTCCCCGCCCCCTCTCCCAGACACACACACACACACACACAATCTGTAGAGGGTGGAGGGCGGGACCTAAGGGGTTTCAACCTTGTTGGCCTGTGTAATGTGGTGAATGGCAAATACATAACACAAAAACAGTTTTCAAAATTAAAAGATGTAAACATATAGTTATTTTGTTGTCGCGCGCCCACGTGGGTAAATACACTGATATAGTGAGGGTGTGGGTTTGAACCTTAACAATGCCCACCCACGTGAGAAACTGGACTAATATCTAAGCTATGTTGATCCTAGACAGTCCTGGATAGCCAAGAAAACAGCGAGTGGCTCGTTCCATGAAATGAAAGTTGCTGTACTTGTATCCACAGGAGTAGGAGAAGGGATAGATAGAGATCAAGATAAACCCACTGAGAAAATATCAAGGTACTCAGTTAACCCCTCCGACTGTTCTCCTCTCCTGGCATTACTTAAAAGCCCCCATCAAGTGATTTAAATATTTGTTAGCTGAAGTAAACTAATATGCACCAAGACACTTGAACCTAAGTACACAATTTACTCAACTATTTTGTAACAACATCAAACATGATTTATTTGAATAAATCGAAATTAAAATGACTTGTTTAGGCTAGTAGAGTTGAAATGATGTGAATGATCAAATCATAAAAGTATTGGAAAGTAACAACCTTTGGACAGTTCTCGGCTTGAGACCCTGCCTATCTTTTCCAGTTTGTCGTCCTCACTGCTTTCATGCAGGTCGTTACACTCAGACGGTCGGCAAATAATGGATGCCTACTAGTCCCTGCCCAATGTGGGAAACTTGAAAAAAGAAACAAGCGCATATCTGTAGTATCTGCTATGATGTACACTAAGCATGTATATTATAAAAACATCAAACATGTTTTATTTAAATAAAACTCTCTCCCTCATGTTCACATTCATCCCTCCTGTCCAATTTGGAAGGGCTTATGTCTTCACATTTCAACTGTTACATCTTCTGCCTCCTCTACACGAGTCCTGTAATGATAGTCAAGTCTTCTACGTCAGGTGCCATCTCTCGTACAGACTCAAAATGACAATCATTCAGACAGAACAATTCTGGAATCCATGCTTGGAACAATGGTCGCGCCCAGAATGCTAACAATAGTTTCTGGGGCGAATCAAATAACAAATCTCGTGGATTTACTCTCCGGGATCAATCTCCGCATTAGCCTCCGAGAGTTAAACACATTTCAGTGTGTCTTAGCTGTATGTAATACAGATTTCACATTAACCACACGTGAAAAGATTGCCAAAGTTATCTTCACGCTTGTGATTTCAAAAACATGATAGTTCATTAAATTTCAATGGTAACATCAACATTTAGGGTTTACAACATTTGAAACACATGTGCACGAAAAACATTCATGACACTATCAAAGAGGATATAAAGCAATTGACAGTGCCCTAAGAGAATGAAGAAATGTCCGCCTAGGAGTATTACAAAGTGATGAAGACACACACTTGAGCAAAAAGACAGTTAGATTTCTATCAGGAAATTAAGGTTTTCAAACTAGTTTTTCTTACCTGGAAAATGAAACCACAATACCAAAAGTTCTGTCTCAAGCTTAGGTTAAGCCCAAAAGATGGCATGTGCTGGACAGAGTCTCATTTACCAGACCTAGAGTTCACCACTTTATAACTTTTATTAAGCTCCTCCTACATTACGCCTAAAACCATTCTCATTCAAGGATGTCACAGCTCCTCCCCTGTGGGTGTATATTCACTGTCAGTCAGTGACTGTACAACAATTGTTTGAATTCCCACGCTAGGATCTCCTGGTCAATTCATCTGACCAGGAGCAAATAGGACAAGTCACACCTCCAGCCTACTTCACCTGCCATCACAATAAAATCAGACGGTGTCAATTCTTCTGTCCACACTTTCGGTTCCCTGTGTCAATATTGACGATCTGACCGGCACTCCAGTTAGGTAACCTCAGGGGGAATTAAACGCAATTAGCCGGAGTTATCTGCTCCTAATGGTCTGCCTAGGAGATAAATATCTGACACCAACAAATGGTGTGCAAATCTCCAGTCAGTAAGTCTGCTTGGTCAGTCTTATCTCTGTACGTTAACACTTAACCTCTGGGAAAAAGTTTTAGTGTTTTAGTCCAGGAAAATTAAATGCTTGTTCAGGTCGCCTACTTAGATTAAGGATGTATCTAAAACCATATTATTTCTGTATACTTTAAAATACATCGAAAAAAGTCTGTTGAGGAAAGACATTCTGAAGTCACCGAGCGTATTGTCACATTTGTAAAGATGCTATGCATAGTTAGGGCACCTGCCTAACTATCTTACACACTTTGGGGGTGGGGGGGGGGGGGGCTAGGCCACACGTTTTAGACCTCTGTACTGGATTATCTAGCCAGTTTTATGCTAGCCTCACTTAGTGTTACTTTTATGACATATAGGGTAAGTCATTGTGTTATTCTTCTTGTTCATTTAACGTTGACTACTTTCAGCTAGGTCAGAAAACATTGCTGCTCTCTTTCCTGTTCGTTATTTTTGTGGTGACTGTTTCTGGTCCTCGTCTCATTTGGTCGTCAATTTTCGTCCTTCTCGTCCTTTTTAGGACGAAATTTTTCGTTAATCGAAGCCCTACTCCGGCTTTGCACGGGGGCCGCAATATAGCCTGGCCATAAAAATGGCCTAAAGGCTGAACGCGGTTTCTGGGACCTCTCCACGGTGATCCTCACCCACATGGTGACACATTGTGTCATCGGGTGTCTATCGCTTGTGTGATGTCCTGGTAGAAAGTCAGTCAGTCAGTCATCTCATTTGGCTTTGAATTGTGCTCATCATGTTTTTAATCCTTTGCTTCTATTACAGGCCACTGACAAGCACTTGCTCCAGACTGACCTACAGACGCTAGCAGCGACCAACCGGAAAGAGAGGGCAAATCTCTCAGAGAAATCAAGGCGGGATTAGACAGCAGTGAGCCTCAAGCAGATGGACCTTCACAAGGGGAAAAAACACATAAGGGGTAGGGGTTTTATTCAGAGAGGGTGGTGGGGAAGAGGGCGGGGTCCCGAAAGCCGACTGCTACTTTACTAGAGGGTGGTGGGGAAGAGGGCGGGGTCCCGAAAGCCCACTGCTACTTTACTAGAGGGTGGTGGGGAAGAGGGCGGGGTCCCGAAAGCCCACTGCTACTTTACTAGAGGCTGATGCTCAAGGAAATTTGAGCTGTGTTAAATCTTGCAATTAATATTATCAATATTATTATTATTATTTTGTGTTCCGAAGGGCAAATACAAATAATAATAAAATGTTTAAAATAATGCTGAAATGTACAAACAATGTTTTAAAAGAGCAAATGTATACATAGTGGAAGAGAGGCGCGGCTCTGCTTCTTAAAAATGATTGGGTTTTAGCCTTCCACCCCACACCACCAAAAACTGTGCTGGTGGGGCTTAAGGTGCATGACCCCAATTTCTGTCGCTCAATTTTTCACCCCCATGACCTCAAAGGCGGCTCGGAATGCTGAAGAAGAAAAAGAGGAACAAAAAAAAAAAAGTCACACATGTCCTGGAGTATGCAAGTAGATCTGAAAGTCAGTAGGTTTGTACACAATACTGTGAAAGCTACAGACACGAGTTTGTTGAGACGAACTGCGACAAAACTATGAACAAGTAAAAGATGCAATTCAGATATCGTGAGATTATTGAACTCATAAAGAGAATTGATTTCCCGCATCCAGAGCAGACAATGCATTGGGCAGGTCGTAAAGGGTAGAATGCTAAAGTACGTTGTGATAAGGGGGAACTGGGATAAGAAGCAGGAGAAGGCCAGGAAAGGGAGAGGGGCGGGAATATAGGGCAGGGGGGAGAAAAGAGAAAGGGAGAGAGAATAGAGATGAGGGATTGAGATACCGGATATAAGGGGGAGGAACGGAGAGAGACAGAGAGAGAGAGAGACAGAGGGAGCGATAGAGATGGCGTAGGGATGTCTTTTGAACATTCATTAATCAATCAAGTGCCATCTTCACAGTAAAGACTGGCTGCAACGCATCTTTAACGCGCCTTTTTCTCTTGTCACGGTGTCGCATTATTTAAGACTGCTGTTCGTCCATCTCCATGATGATGATAATGACGATGATGATGATGACGACGATATTTGCTCACGATACATGTGAAAAAAATCACCACAATATATCTATGCCCGGTCTTCGTATCCAATGCCAGTACAATCAAGTTAAGCAACAAAACGCCAATACACCATGCACATACAGACAGTTATTCAATACATACTTACGGACATGTCCACTCTCATTCACAAATTCCTGCCTAACTTGCATGTTATGATTCGGTTATCACCATAATTTTCGCATAATCGTAAATCAAGGCTTTCAAACCATTCGCGAACGGAGCATCCACTTTGTCGCGACGTGAATTGATATCAGCATCTGATATGTTTTAAAGTCGATATGCCGCATTGTTGATGTATTCGCTCGGCCTTGATGTATTCAGGGAGAGATCAGAACTAGACACCGCATAGAAAATTAACACATCGTTTTCGAAAGCGCGATTTCCATTCAGATGTTACAAACACACACACACAAAATGAGCTGTGTATCCCTTACA
Source organism: Candidula unifasciata (assembly GCA_905116865.2). Classification (NCBI taxonomy): domain Eukaryota; kingdom Metazoa; phylum Mollusca; class Gastropoda; order Stylommatophora; family Geomitridae; genus Candidula; species Candidula unifasciata. Next base: position 44,411 of record CAJHNH020002533.1, read on the forward strand.
GAGCATAACAGAAATAACCGCAGAGTTATGTTTGTTTCACGTTCTGTAGTTTGTTGTTGCTACCTGGTAGATACCAATTTTGAAAGCACGACAAGGCGGTCTGATGCCAAATCGCCCGCATCTTTGGAATAAACCTGGAACCACAAAATTAGAAAGCGCGTTCGCAGCCTCTTAAGTCAGTGGCTCTCAACCTTTCTAATGCCGCGCCCCCTTAATACAGATTCCTCATGTTGTGGCGACCCCAGACTATTATTTTCCTTTAAAACGTCAATGAAAAAGGGGGTGGGGGGAGGTTGAAAGGTTGTTTGGTGGTTGTATTGGAATCCACCAGATGGTGGAGATTTTTTCCTCCAAAAACTGGAGCCAACCTAACATGTGTACAAATGAATATTCTGAGAAGGATTGGGGGTCACATACCATGGACAAAAAGAACGAACGGACGAACTTTATTTCCAATCGGTTAATAGTTGGGCACGCTTGCCCGTCTTACTTTCTGCTCTTTTGGTTGCATCCATATCTGTTTTGGCCAGCTCATTTCTTGCTATATCATAAATGGCTAACTAGTGATCGATGTCTTTTTTGCCTTCGCATTTCCTCCAAACGTTTAATTTCAACCGTAAACTACACCCCCATCACACAAAACTATGTCTAAGAGATTTCCCTTGTCCACTAATCATCGATAGCGATCCAGAATGGCCAATCAAAACAAGCTTTTCCCGTAAGAAAAGAAATACTGACATCGTGGAAGATCTTAATATCAAGGAAGATTGCCTAGTATACAGCATCTTGTTTCGGAAACTGAAAATGTTTGACCATTTCAAGCGCCAGGCGAACTTAAAAGAACTGTACAAGATGGCGGAGTTATAAGGAAAAATGTCAGGGCCAGACCAGCACAAAGATGGGCACATGATATAAATTACACCCTGGGTAGGAAAATGCATGAGTACGGACAGCTGGCGAGAGACTGCGTATCTTTCAGGCAGATCGTGATGAGAGCGACGTTCTGCAAGCACATACTACATGATGATTTTGATTGATGGTCAAACTGAAATTGATCACATAACCAACCCACTGAGTGCCGAAGGGCCCATATATATATATATATATATATATATACTAGCTGTACCCGGCCACGCGTTGCTGTGGCATAGTTTGGCTAAATGGAAATGAAAGAAAATAGAAATCGCACGTGTCTAATATAGTTAATGTCGCAATCATTCTATGCACAGATATAGAGATAGTCTGGTTTTCCAACTTTAGAACACGCACCTTATAATTGTGTCTTTACATTAGTGGTCGTTTAAATGGTGTTATTAGCACAGTAACAAAAATGGTTATTTGGTTATCACATGCTAAAGCTGTTTGTATTTTTATAGGTGACGGAAGTAAAGCTACAACTGTACTTGTGAATAACAAAGTAAGTCGTAAAAAATAGAAAAGCGGAGGTAGCGTTAGTAAAATATAAACAAATTAGGTAATGAGAACTTGAAAATCAAGTGTAAAGCTCTTTAATTTCTCTTAAATTTAAGTCATTACCCCCTCCCCTCTTCCACCGACTACTGCTCTCTCCCTCTTCGAAGGATTTGAAAATCACTAACTGGCGATATTTTGTTGTTGCTGTAACTGACATTGACATCCCTGTCCATCTGGACTAAAATAGGGAGCAGGAATTGTAAAAGGTAGTGAATAGGGCTAGTGTAATATTTACCACATCATCCTTCAAGTACCAGTACAACTACTAAAATAATGTCACTGCTATCTGTGTTACCATCGGAGTAGACAGAGAGTCGTGAGCCAGAAGATTTGGTTCCGCATGGCTAGTGCTGTCGCTACAGACTGGTCAGGTTAGGATGTATAATTTCACTTGCCGACAGAAGAACGCCATAACCTTACCGGCGGTCTTCACATGAGAGCACTATGGTGTAACAGCCCTGGTGTAACAACTATTACTGCTGCTGCTACTTTAAGTGGGTAAAGCAGTTACTGTGACTTAAAGCTCTCTAAGTTAATAGTTTGCCCCCCCCCCCCCCCCCAAATTCACCGACAACTCTTTCCCTCATTGAAGGAGAAAAAAAAAAACACTTGAAAAGCAAACGAACACAGGAAAAAAACACCATAATTAGGAAATGAACGTCATTGTAAACAGCACAGCTTAAAATTCCAACACAGATGAAATAACTAAATCTAAATGAAAATAAATGAAAATCTATAAAATTTCAGCGTAACCATGTAATCGGAAAGTTTAACAATGCAATCATAAGTATGCGAAAGGGTCAAATTTAATTATCAAATGGTTTACCCATTTACTTGTTTTTTTTTTTTTTTTTTTTAAATATTAAGGCAACATGGCTAGTGCTGTCACCACGACAGAACAGATGAGGATATTATTTTAGTCCGGGGTAAAAAAAAATTTTAACGACTGCGGATTCGAACCCAGGTCTACCGCACATGAACCCAGTGTTCTAACCATTCGACCAAGCAGCCACTTAATCGGAACAACGAAAAGAGAACTCGACTATTAGACATGTGTGTCCTTACTACTGTGTCGCGATTAAAACACAATTCAAAACCGCAGGCAATTGTTTTCTCGTAGACAGATACTCCAGATATATTAATGAAATAGAAATCGCACGTGTCTAACACGGTTAATGAAGTTAATGTCGCAGTCACTGTCTGCTCCGACGTCGAAATTGTCCTTGATTGCCCCCCCCCCCCCCCCCCCCCCCCCCCAATCAAAGGTTGTTTGAAAAAAAAAACAGAAAATAGAAATCGGGTTTAATATGGTTATTGTGGCAAATATAGAGATAGTCTTGTTTGCTGTACCACGACCTACTCTATGTATTAGTATTAGAGAAGGCGTTGGCTGCACGTAACTCGCCGGCGAATGGTAAATACGGCGCATGCGCAATTACTAACGTGGCTATAATTAGAAATCACTAAAGTTATAAATATTAGTTGCGAATATTTTGGCATAAATTGTGGTCACCTATCTCTAACAGTGACAGGTTGAATTTCAAACCACGACAGTTCAAAATCCGGTATCAAAACAAACATATCCTGAAAATTTCAGCTAAATCCGTTCAGTAGCTT
>CAJHNH020002533.1:50000-97345 GCA_905116865.2 Candidula unifasciata
CCGCTCTGTCACTCTCACCGTGCTCTCTCTCTCTCTCTCTCTCTCTCTCTCTCTCACACACACACACACATACATACATACATAAACTGACTTACTGAAATGTGCAGGGCGTTGCTTCTGTTGATTTGGCACTAGCACCGTAGCCACAAAGTCCAAATGTCATCCACTGTGATTGTGTTACACAATGACATCTCCTCCATAGTCACCCTAATTGCGTCATCCCATTCGAAACAGGTCTCAGAATCCAGACAGTGACTTCATGGTTCTCAATGTTCTTCAGGAATCGCCATCTGTAAACTCCGGCGAAAACCCCAGTTAGTAGTCTGGTCTGGACTTTGATCTGAATCCAGGACTAGCGTTGTCTGCACATCAACTTGACAGATCCAGTTCACTGCATGCAAACAGATGGTTCCTCACTCCTTAGGCAAATGCCCACCGACTACGAGGCTTCTGGTGTAGCGGCTGGGACGTTCGCCTGCGGACAAAAGGTTGTGGGTTCAAATTCGAACAGAGCCAGACTTGGTTCTTCTAAACTGTCCTTAGCTGAGCTCTCTCGCATTTGGGTGGGGGAGGGGGTGGATGCTGGAGCTGGGAGCTTCAAGCTACCAACATTTCCAGATTGCGGTACCTTCGGCAACAAAGTACCATTAGTTATTATTATATGCCAGATGTTATTGTTGTTGTTGTTGTTATAAGAAACAATCATCTTGATACGATGACAAAGATCAAACCATACCATATGCTGATCACGATGATGACGATAAGCAGATTTTCTAGACACCCAGACAACGACGACTGCTACGATGATGATGATGAGGAGGAGGAAGAGGAGGAGAATGGTAATGATAAGAATATATTGTAGACACCCAGACAGCGATGACGACGACTGCGACAACGATGATAAAAATGATGCTGCTGATGACGACAACTATGATAATAACGATGAGACGACGACGATGATGATGATGATAACGATGATGATGGGGCGGTGATGATGACGACAATAGGCAGATTTTCTCGATACCTAGACAGGAATGGCAGTTAACTTAAAAGTCGCTCCATAGCTTGTTATTTATAACTACTTCAAGGCGATTACACCTTCCTATTAGGCCAAGCTTCTCATTAAAAAAGAAGTTGACATCCTTCTGCGGCAGATGCCTGTTCAAGCGGGATGTGTTCTTGACATTATGGACGCAGTAAAAAGAATAAACATGACACTAGTGAACAGGGATGCGTGAGTATGGAATGACACGCTTGGCTGGCATCTAAGGAGATTACAGCTGCAGCAGACGAGGCTGACACTGCTCAATAAGTGTGACCAAGTTGTACAAATTAGGGTTGAGTGTGTATTTTGAGATAAAAAGAAACAGATTCACACTGTAAGCTAAAGGGTGCGCAAAGTATTATAATCCGTTTACAAACTCTTACTGTTGTATTTTGATAATTTATTAGCAATTACTTATGCTGGCAAAGTAATTGTGTGCATGGGTTCCTATTGTCATCTCGACCCTAATGTTTTATATATAAATACTATTTTCTTTTTAATCTGCCCAATTGCATTGAAGCATATGTTTTCTTTGTTATTTTCACCATAGATAAACTTTTAATTAGGTAACAATAAAAACTGTACAGTATCATATGTACTGTGAATGACCCCAACTCTAACCACAAAAGTTAGGCTTTTAAAACTGTTAAGAACTTGCAAATGATCCGACACACTCATGTTAAAGCGCGTTATGATAACTTAAGCGCAACAGTTGTGGTCTTATTCAGAACATGACCATTGAGCACCACATCGTAGCTATCGCAGGCTAGATGTAAACTCCAAAATCGAAAAAAGACGTAAATATCGCAGCCTAGCCATAAACCACAACACAACGTGCTAGCCGCCCAGTTAAGGGCTAAAAAAATATCACCAAGCGGGGAATCGAACGCGGGTCATCCGCATGATAGGGAGAATAGTTACAACTACGCTACCAAACACACAAGCAAACAGTGGAAATGAAATTATATAGTAATGCAAAGTTTAAAAAAAGAGCTCATCAGTCAAAAATGGTCAATCAACTAAAAAAAAAATCCGGCTGGCAACGAAACAAATAATGATTTGACCGTTGCTGGAGCTACGTCGTTCGTGGTTTGTGCGATTCTGTGACAAAAAAATCACGCTTTGGGTCAAAGGTGACGTTGTGTGAAAATTTGAAAGCAATCGGTTCAGTAGTTCTCGAGTTTAGAGTTAACAAACTCGGAAAATTAACATTTTCATTATTTATACGAAACATAAGAAACATGTGATTTCTTTATTTTTGCAAAATGTGGCTTTGTTATTTGAATTTTGTGCTGTATAACTGCTTAAAGGTATTCCAGCAAGAACCATCGTATATTTGCATACAATGAGTAGGAAAACATACTTTGTAATTACTTGTTATGCATGCAGTGGGGTGTCTTATGGAGATCTGACATAATGCTGAGAATAAAATAAATATTATTTGTTAACTTTATTCTTTTTTTTTTCTCCGACTATAATGTTTTCAATATCGGCACCAATTAATAAAAGCACTGTTCAATATGTCATTTTATACCAATAAACAAGCTGACATGTACATAAAATAAACATGTGCACACATTTGTACATGTTTATAACGTTAGTTGCTTCCCACCCAAAAACAAATGTTCTGAGGTGGGGGAGGGTGAATTAAGCGGTCCGTTTTGACCAAGTATACAAATATTTTTAAAAGGTTTTTTTTTCCCCCTCCATACTTCCTATTATTATTAAACAAATTTTGTGTTAATTTGCCATTAAGCACTTTTATTATCATTACTTTTATTAGTACGCTCTTAAGTAAGATTAGGCATCTTGGGCTCCCTGTTTGCTTAGAAAATTTGTAAGAAAGGAGCTGGGGGGGGGGGGGGGGTTCCTAACTCCTACCTCTTTTCTTAGGCAACCCCCCCCCCCCCCCCCCCCCCGCCTTCTCCCCCCCCCCCCCCATGTTTTATTGGTGTCAGCGTCCCTTTTAGTTGCGTGTTTTTTACACGAAGTTGCCGAACCAGCATTATTTGGCTACTTTGTGGCTGTACTAAGCAATTTTAAGTTCAGTAGTTTGACATCAGACTCATTCGAAAAATACCATGGACCAAGAAGAAGGACAATACCTACATAGATGACGATCTCAACATCGAGGAGAAATGGCTCATAAACAGCATCCTGTCCCGCAAGCTGAAGTATTTTCGCCAATACTATTGTCGAAATTAACGTAGAGTAGAAAGCAGCAAATCGCCCGCATCGTTAATTGAACCTAGCATCTTATTACTAGGCACACTGACAACATCTAAGCCACAGGCGTCGACTTATCCAGATAAGCATGTTCATTCTATAGAGTATGTGCTACCAGTAAATCCCGGAGGTCAGAATCTACACCATGACATCCATCGCGAGAGACGGAGCTTTTATGGGCATGCCTGGTGTGCTATGATGTGGATTCTTAAATCAGTAAAGCATTCATACAATCAAGCACCTATGGATTCATCATTCAAGCACATTTTGTTTTTAAATTAATCTATTGATTAATTCACTCATCCTCCAACTCATCATTATGAAATCACTATTAGGAAATCACATAGGACTAACTACCGACGCTAGAACATCCCGGTTCCAGCACCTTTAGCCTCACTCAGTCCAGAACATATGAAGACATCATACAGGTGAAAGGTGTACAATGTGTTCTGAAAAGGGCGAAATACAATGCACCAGGGCCCAACGGGTTTAGATATTCCCACATGAAAGACATGAGTGATGCAGACCTGGTGGAGATGACTGCTTGTTTCAGCCAGAGCATTAGGACAGCTTCAGTCCCAGAAGAGTGGATGCACAGCTACCTGATTCCACTTCCTAAACCTGGCAAGAATCACTCAATACTCGGCGGCTTTAGGAAGGAACATAACCCTACAAAACACCTTTGGTAAAGTGCTGGAGAAGATAGTGGCTGGTAAGCTACAAAAATATGTGGAACAGATCTCCTTCCACGATGATTAAGAAGATACCGACCGGAGAAGGACACATGGTCAAATGCAGCCACTTTTGCCTTTGATACCTTGGAAGGTTTCCAGAACAGACAGAAAACGGTGGCAGCGGCACTCGATTTAGAAGACGCTTACAACAGAGTCAGATACAGTATCTTAATGAAAGCGCTTTTGGAGAAGGAAGTCTGTCCTTGGTTGGTGAATTGGATAGCAACCGTTTTGTATACTCGCCGGGTAGCTCTCCGCCTGTGTTCATGGAACTCTGAACCAGGTATTATAGCTCCAGGACTGCCACAGGGATCTGCAATTTCACCTGTTCTATTCAATGTTTTTACGAGCACGATTGCCTGCATGGAAACACCTGGAGTTTGCTTAATATTGACATTTGCAGATGATGTTCTCGTTTATAGGAAGGGGAGAGATCGGAAACATATAGATGATGAGTTACATGCAACAGTAGATAAGGTGATCGACTGGTGAACAGAGATGAGTGCTGTAATCAACCCAGAAAAGGCAACCGTCCTGTGGTGTTTTTTGAACAACAGGATTGTTAGAGCTGATGTTCTCAGACTCAAAATAAATAGCAGGGACATAAAAAGAGACAGCAGACTGCGGTACCTGGGAATCACCTTTTGTCAGACGTTTGTCTTTCATGGATCACATAGAGGGGGTTGGGACAAGGTCCGAAAGCATTAAAGATTATGGCAGCGATGGACATGTAGCAGAGAATGCTGTTCATACTTTACCAGCACTTCATCCTCCCAGTGACTGATTATGGACTGGGTTTGCTCACTGTCTCGAAGAGTCAGAGAAACTGGAGCGTATACAGAATGAAGCTATGCGGCTGATCCTAGGTTGTACAAGAGACACTTCGATTGTGTGCATGCGATACATCCTTGCATTGCCGACTATTGCAGATAGGCTAAATGTCCTGCAGGCTAAGTCATACCTCAGAGTAGCTGCAGACAGGAAATGCCCTCTGTATGAAGCTTTGGCTGCAGGCAAGGGTCAGAGGCTGAAAGGGGAAAATCGTGGATGGCTGGAGCAGAAGACACAATAAGACAAGTATGAATGTTGGAGAACATTGGGCGAGAAGAGAGGTGGGTCAGAGTACCAGCGGAAAAGTCTGACCTGTGTAGGGTTATGATCACATTGGGCCTGGCGTGCAGAGAGTGGCCAGCGGGTGCTGCGGAGGTTAAAGTCTAACAGTTGATTCACAACAATTCACGTCCAGGTGATCTGATTATCTATACAGATGGTTCAGTGTTGGGAGGAAAAAGAAGTGCCTGTGGATTCGTAGCGAAAGCAAATGGAGAATCGTTAGTGCAAGACAGCCTAGCATATGACACCACAACATCTAGCAGAGAATGGAGGTGGAGGCGGTATCTGCAACTCTCCAGTGGTCAGAGAACTAGATGCATACACATATCGTAATTGTAACATACTCTGAAAGCATGCTGAGAAAGGTGAAGGCAGGAATGCTTCGAACAGAGTGGCAAGCTTCACTGGAGAGGTCACAGGTAGTGAGCATACTTTGGATCTTTTCTCCAGGCAATGCCGACGTGGTGGGTAATAAACAAGCAGACAGACTGGCTGGATCTGAGTGGTGGTGAATTAATACATGACAAGGCAGATATGGTCAAGGTCCTTTGGGAACAAGCAATGGAATCAGTAGAGAAAGAAGATTATTGTGTTCTGGAGAGAATGAGGCACCTGGGTGTAACCAAAGTGTCTGACAGGCTCACTACACTCAGAGGAAAGGCAAGACGGACATTTAACCAGATTGTGACCGGTACCATCAGTACTGGAACTCTGCGCTGGCTGTTGGAGATGAGGACGGAGCACACATGGGAATACTCCTAGTCTTATGATGTCAATTCTAGACTCAACTCAACTCAACTCAGCTCAGAACATTTGCTAAGTTGCCTTTCTAAAGACATATAGTAAAGTAAAGTCATATCAGCAAGTTGGCATATCATACAGAGACCACATCACAAAGTGCGAGGTTGGCCGCACAAATTATCCAGCACATTGGCAACTATAAACCTCTTTTAACTACAGTGAAAATTCAATGGAACTGACGTGTAATGAGATCTAACCGCCTCTCAAAAACAACACTATAGGGCTCAGTAGAGGGGAATGGGAGAAGAGGCAGATGAAGAAAGACCTGGATACAGAACTTGACTAACGTAACAGGCCTTAGACATGCAACCATGGTCCATTGCATGTGACCGTCAAAGGTGGAGTAATTTGATCAGTCAACATCAGATGGTGGCTCAACGATGCGCAGCGTTACGGGATGATGATGATGATGATGATGATGATGAAAGTCGAGGACCCTTTTTCAGGACATTAGGCGTATCGAGCATATAGAGCTAGACTAGGTGGGTGATGTGTTCTACATAACACCGACCGCCTTTACCTCCCGGGAACTTTACCTTTTATCCATGTTAGGCTGGGTCGACCTGAAAGCCAAGGTCATTTTTGAAAGGACAAAAACCCGGCTCGATGCAGAACTGAACCTTGAACCTTCGGACCGAGGCAAGCGTTTAGCCCAGTGGTTCTCAACCTTCCTAATGCCGCGACCATTTAATACAGTTTCTCATGTTGTGGCGACCCCCAACCATACAATTATTTTCGTTGATAATTTATAACTTAAATGAATATGAGTTTTCTGATGGTCTTTGGTGACCCTTGTAAAATGGTTGACAACCGCTGGTTTAGCCACTCCATTGTGGCGGCTCCCAAACAATGCAGTTTCACATTTTTGGTCAACACATATTTATTATTATACCTTTATTATTGCGAATGTAAACAAGACTTCAGTCCTATCAGGCTAACCCCCCCCCCCCTTTTCCCTTTTTAAATCCTAATGATATCTTTTTAATGACGGCTGCCCTACCTAGGCTGTCGTCGTCTGTGGCTTAGGCGTTGCAACCGGGCTTCGTAATGCCAGGGTGCCGGGTTCGATCCCAGCTTTGACTTGAGTTGGTTTTAACAGTGCTACTGTCATCTAACCATTCAGTAAGCAATGGCAAACTACTGAAAGTAAAATTTACCTAGAAAAACCACAACAGCCAAAAAAGGAAAATTCTGGGGTTGGTTCTGCTACATCCTGTTAAGGATACGCAACTAACCCCCCCCCCCCCCCCCCCCCCCCCCGAACACTCTTCTTCTCCTAGGCCAGAAGTCTTCAACGGCTGTCAACGCCACCTGCAGATAATTTGTTAGTTCGCGCGCCTGTCGTCACGTATTCAGACTCCTCTTCCGTCGGCTGCAACAGGTCTGCGACTCTGGAATCTGGACAGATCAGCTATCAGTGTCAGCACATGACAGACGGTTTTACGTCGCTGAAGATACCGTGTTGTTAAAATAGGGCGTGGACACTGGTTGCTGGGCTTGTCAACCCGATAGCGAAATCTCCAACACCATATATTTTCCAGGCACACGCCTTGTATCGCACGACTGTTGTTGTTGCCTGCTGTTGGCACCTTTCCGTCTCTTTCGACGATAACGCTATGCCGTATTGCAGAGCAAACAGCTTAAGGGGATCTTGGATGCGGCGAATTTCTGATGTGGTGTACAATTTGTTTATCACCGGCAATTTTTCTTGTTTGCACTTGTATCCGGATTAGAGGAATTTCTGATAAGCTGAAACATTTCTTAGGTCCCCAGTGGGTTCTCCTTATCCGGTCTGCGATGTATAGGGAGCCACAGGATCAGGAAATGTCAGTTCAGGCTTCATAGCAAACGGGTCACCCCATAATTGCTTCGTACCTGTGCCAGCGAAGACCAGATGTAGTGACCACCACTGTCCCTTGTGGACACAACAAATTGACACAGACTGCAATCTTAGCAAATCCAAATCAGATGCATAAAGGAGTCGTCAGGAGTGTCAAAACAATGCCAGTACATCACCCCACAACTACTCAGTGTGAATCCCAGCAACAACTTTAAGCTCACACATTTAAAAAACACATGCATAAGGCAGTCGTTAGATCGTCAGCGGGCCGCCTTATGACGTTTAGTGAAACAGTTGCCGCAGCCAAAGAGTTAAGAAAAAGAAGAAGACGCTGCCGCCGCAGCAGAAGAAGAAGAAGAAGAAGAAGAAGAAGAAGAAAAAGATAATGATGATGATGAAGATGATGATGATGATAATGATGATAATGATGATAATGATGATAATGATGATGAAGATGATGAATATGAAGTTGATAATGATGATGATGATGATGAAGACGAAAGGAAATAGACAAAAATGGGAAGAGGAGGAGGAGAATGAGTATGGAGGAAGATGATGATGCTTAAGATAATGATAACAACAATGATGATAATCTTGAAGAAAAGGATGGAGTCGGAGAATAAACAAGAAAAAAAAAAAAAAGAACACACGAGAGCCGTTGGAAATTCCTGGCAAACAAACAAAAACATTTTAAAAGAAAAAGACAAAAGATTATAAAGCTCTATGCATCAACAGCCATGAACATTTAAAAAAAAAAAAAAAAAGAAGCAAATCACTGCTGTGTAAACATTATGCGACGTGGAAACGCATCACATTCCATGGGTATTCATGTCATACAACTACAGCAGCTTTGGTGAAAAGAATGCATGGATTATCTTTCACATATTAAAACCACTTCTGCAGATCGATGACATTGTCAACAGATACCCCGGGGCAGAACTCCGCTGAAGAATAAAGGACAACATAATAAGATGGACAACGTACCGTGTTACATTTCTACTTCACAAAATCGTGGAATGGGAACAGTTGTGGTGTAGTGGCTTGAGGCTCGATTACATATCTGATGGTCGGGAGTTCGAGTCCGAACAGAACCGGCCTTGGTTTTAAAAAATGACGTTGGTTCGAAGGTGAAAAAGAAAAAAAAAAGGAATAAAATTGATTAGTCGCCGTCTGCAACACGTTTGTAAAGCAGGCCTTGTATTGGGACAGCTAGCCCCTTTCTTACAGTATAAGGCAATCCCAATCAGCACAAAGAAACATCTTATTCCCACCCTAAAAGGGTCCTTTACTTTACTTTACTTTACTCGTATTTAAAGTTGTTTTCATTTAAGTGTTTGTTTATACATATTTTATTATTTCAGATATATTACTGTATTAATCTGCTGTTTATCACATTGTCGGCCTCTGTGGCCTAGGCGTTGCGAACGCCCTTGGTAATGCCGAGGTGCCGGGTTGGATCCCAGCTGCGGACGGTTTGTCTTGCGTTGGTTTCGACAGTGTTATTAAGAGCCGACCGTTGAGTGGGGGAAAGGGGTGGGGGGGGGGGGGTAATAATAAACTGCTGAGCGTAAATTGTTCCTAGAAATACCACATGTCTTATATAGTCAATATGCATATCAGGTCGACCTGTCTAAACCGTGTACCAAGGAAATGTCAGGGAAATTAAAGATGACAGACGTTATGGTTACCGGACCATCCATCGAGTACCGATTGATTTATAAACTATTGATCTAGCATCATGAGCTTGTTTCGCCAGCGGCGAATACGACCTATTCTTCTAGCCGCCAATTAAAGCTTATCATTATGTGTATCATTATAGCTTATCATTATGTGTATCATTATAGCTTATCATTATGTGTATCATCATAGCTTATCATTATGTGTATCATTATAGCTCATCATTATGTGTATCATTATTTATAGCTTATCATTATAGCATCACATAGTAGAATTTGAGAACCTCTGGCTACTCGTTATCGGAGGAAATTAAGTTTAAAAAAAAATCTTGTCAGCAGTTGTGTGGCAAGGTCGGGTGGTCCCCGATGGCAAAAATGTCTTGTCCGCCACCGCCTTCCCCCACATATATGAATTTTTTTGATGTGAACAACACTTTTCTTGTTCCCAACACCACCGCGCGCGCGCTTACACACACACACACATATATAAAGTAAAGTAACGATGGTCTCCCCACTCCACATCGTCCATATACACACTAGCTCACTTCAGATTGGTATTTCCTGAACATGTCACTTTGGCACAAGGTTACGGAGGTGTTCCTAAATGCCGTTGATATCCTTGTGTTGTGTATTTCAGCACTCCAGCGCTTTTAACACTCCTAAAACATGGAGAAACTGGTACTAACACAACACCCCCCCCCCCCGAAAAAAAGAGTTCTGGAACGTATGTCACACGCATTTTCTTTCTCGGAATGAAAACGTAGATGCCAGAAATCACAGAAAGCAAACAACAGAGCGGGACACACCCGTAACCTTCAGAAAATAAACACAGTGCAGAGTGTCTCTGATGTTATCCTTCCATTGTTGTTCTTGGTCTACCTCTTCATCTACATACCTCTTCTCTTTTGGTATATGCCTTGTAGGCTATTGCATCTAAAGACACTCTCTTCAAGTGGGCAAACCATTTGATTTGCTATCTTTTTATATAATTTAGAATTGGTTCTGTGCCGACTTTATCTCGAATGACTTCATTCCTGATTTTATCTCTTCTGGTCACTCCTACAGTCTTTCTCAGGCACCTCATTTCATGTTACTAATTGTCTTGTATGTTTTGTTGAGCGCCTTTTAGGCGTAATGGGTAAATAGGGCTAGACATATTCTTTATAGACCAATGGCACAAGATGGGTGATGTGGTCACCATCACGCCGGCCGCCTTTGCCTCCCAGGACTGCACTTGGTACTCACTCAAGTCTGGGTCGACCTGGCAGTCTAAGTCATTTGGGGGGGGGGGGGGAAGTCCGACTCCGCCAGGGAGCAAACTCACGACACTCCGATCCGTAGGCTAGATTCTAGCCGCTACGCCACGGCGACTATCTCTTTATATATAAGCTCTTTCACAACTTTGCGAGGGATAAAGGGGCTCAATTCCCCTAATCCCCTTTTCTTGGGTGGGGGTGGGGGGGGGATAATGTATCAAGGTGCTTCACTACCAATATGCTGTGCCCCTGGTGGCCTCGTTAGAAGCCATCAAGATATGCCCATGTCACGTTATATGTGTAGCAGTACCATCTGCTGTCCTTTGCTATCCGGTGATCTCCCTGGATTTATATTAGTGAAGATCCAGATGAAGATATATCCGCTATGTGATCATGTAAATGAGATATAAATAGCTATGAAATTCCTGGAGGCCTTAGAAACAGTAACAGAACCAGGGTCGGGTCGTGCTAGGATCCAGAGACACGGCTGCATCAGGCGGTGCCGTCAGGTGGTGGTAAAAGCAGTGAAATCAAAACACAGTCTGAAGATTTTAGGGGTGGTGTTCGGAAGTTGTGCATCATATTTGCAACAGCATCTCACATTAAAATAAAGAATGTAAATCAAATGATATGCGAATCAAATTCGAAAAGCCAGAAGTTATGTCAATAAGAAGAAAGAAGCAGGATTTAAACATAGCATTAGAGCATACATACATTAAACGGGCATCTGAGTTTAAGTAATTTGGAACAACATTCATTGAAGATGGTAAATTGGGCGAAGACACTCAGATCCAATACAGTAAAGCAGGCCAAGTATTGGAACAGCAAGCTTCCCTCTTACAGCATAAGGCAATCCCAATCAGCACAAAGAAACATCTCATTCCTAACCTATGCTACTAGTGCCAGACGTGGTCACTGCCAACAAAACATAAAAGCAAATTAGTAACATGAAAGGAGGTGTCCGAGAAAGACTGTAGGAGTGACCAGAAAAGATAAATCAGGAATAAGGTCATACGAGATAAAGTCGGTTGAGAACTAATTCTAATTACATACAAAGTTAGCAAATCAAATGATTTGCCCACTTGGAGAGAGTGCCATTTGACGATATACCATACAAGGCATATAAAGGAGAGGGACGTAGAGGAAGAGGTAGACCAAGAAGAATATGAGAAGATAATATCAGAGAAACTGCAGCATAACGATGTGTCTATGGCTAAGACAACCAGAAGAGCATGAAGCAGCACCTTAAATCTTCCTCAACACCCAAGGCGGTAAAAAAAAAAGAAGAAGAAGAAGAAGTAAAAGTAGATCTAGATGAAAATCTATCTGCTATATGATCATGCAAATGTGATATAAATAGCTGGGAAATTTCTTTGGGCCTATGAAACAGTAAAAGAACCAGAGATGCAGCCGAATCAGGCGGCGCCGAAAGGGGACGGCATAAGCAGCGACATTAAAATACAGTCTGAAGATTTTGGGGGTGGTATTTCGAAGTTTTGAATCAAGCTGAGAAAATCTACTGCACGGCCCTGAACAGAAACATTTTCATCGCCCTTAGGTGTATCGGTGTCTTGAAAGAAACTGGGTCACGAGAAGAACTGATTTCCCACATCAGAAGGAGCGGGTCTACATTCTCGTAGTCATGTCCAGAGAAGAAGAAAACTGCAGTACATCGTGACAACTGGAAGGTTGAAGAAGTCAGGAGGGAGTAGAGAGATGGCATCATGACATGGAAGATCATCTATGTCGGGCCTGGTTAAAAGTACACGAGACAGAATGTTGTGGACAGACAACACTACCAACGCTATATGGCACTGATTATAAGAAACAAGGCGTACTGTGTATATAATGCTAGACAGAACGTTTAAAAACTGATATGATCCTTCTTCTTCTTCTTCTTCTCCTTCTTCTCCTCATCCTCCTCCTCCTCCTCTTCTTCTTCTTCTTCTTCTTCTCTTCTTCTTCTTCTTCTTCTTCTTCTTCTTCTTCTTCTTCTTCTTCTTCTTCTTCTTCTTCTTCTTCTGCTTTGGTCTTTAGGAGGGTGGTTGGCACGCTAATGTGTGGCTTACAGATAAGATGCAATATCTGCGCCGTTTGACTCCACAATTCAATTAGATGACACCACCAAAGTCCTAATTAGTTGCTGTTTACGACATCCTAGTTAGGGCAGTGCTTCTATTCTCACTTTCCCCCAAAAAGCCCGTGAACCTAAATATACTTCTTCTTTCGTTCGCTTGAACCAACATGTGACATGTATGCTTTGGCACTCATACACAGAAAGAGAATTAGATTTACAATATTATCGAAAATGACTGTTAGGATGTTAAACTGATTTGATTTGATTTGATTCAAGAACCGACATCACAGCACTCGGGGCATTCCCATAAGCGCTTCGTCCCCATCTTCAGCAGCCAGCGAAGAGTTCCGATACTAATGGCGCCAGTAGCATTCTGATTAAACGTCCGTCTTTCCTTTCCTCGGAGCCTCGAGCATCTGCAAGAACCTCTCGTCACTCCCCCCTTGCATCAATCTCTCCAAACTGTGGTGATCCATCTGCTCCTCCGAACTGTACACGCTCTTCCACTAGGCACTAACCAAGTCTGCCTTACCATGTATCATTATTCCACAAAGTTGTGCAGAACCAGCCAGTCTGAGTGGTCTCGAGGTGTAACATCCGTCGAGTGCAGGAGGTCCCGGGTTTAAACCCCGGTGAAGGTTGCGATTTTTTTTCTGTAGTCTTCTATTAACTTCCCCTGGTCTCTGGGTAGTAAGACCGGACACCCGTGTGTACTGTTAAGCACGTTTAAAAAAATCGCTTAGCAGTTGGAAATGGAAAAAGTGTAGTGCAACGGCGCTGCCCGGACAAAATTTGAAGTTAAAAAATCTACCTACAGCATTTCACGATCCTTGCTGGTACAATGGAGTTCGTGCACGGCGCTGAGAATCTTCAGACTCAAGCTTGAGTTAGAAGAAGAATTGAGCACTTATGGGTTACACCATAGGTGCCATGATGTCGATCCTTCCAATAAACGAATAAACAAATAATTGCTGACATCATGAGGGCTAGCAGACTGTTACGACTGGGGCACACTGAAAGAGTATCGGGTAACAGAGAGATAAACACAGCATACAAACAAGGAGTTGGATGAGAGTAAACCACATAGCGGACCAAGACTTTCTGGGAGAGGTAATTAATATACAGACAGATCTACACGAATCTCCATTCATCAACCAGGAAGAGAAGGCTAATCAGACAAATGGATAGAGGCGGGTGGTATCTGTAGCAATGAACCTCAAGGGTTCGAAATGCTGAAGAAGATGATGATAAAAGAGGAGAAGAACGAACGAACGAATGAACGAACGAACGAACGAACGGCTTTATTTTCAAAGGGTCACAAATTGGGGACGCAGGCCCATCTTATATTCGGCCCTTCCAAACATCTATCTTTTACACAGCAGATGCTGAAAAAACACACAGTCTTGGATGGTAAAATGCATGCACACACGCTCATGCTCACATACGCACGCGCGCTCGTGCGCTCACACACTCACTCACCCACAAGAAGAGGAAAGGAGAGTTCTCGTGAACACAGTTTGAAAGCCACTGATGCAACGGTAATAAATACAGCACACAAAGATGAATGGATACCGGGGTCAAGGGTTATAAACGGTTTCATTTGAAGAACGATTTGTTCATGCTTATTTCAATCTCCTGTACAAACAACACGTTGCGCTTTCGCGAAGGAATTGAGCTTTTTTGCTGTTGTTATTGTTGTTTTAGAAATAAAGTCAATAATACAGTTTAGGTGAAAAGAAAAGAGCGGAAGAACGGGCGAAAAACGAATTTGATTTTTGCTTTAAAAAGATTAGGTACACACGACCGTCTTACATTAGGCCCGTTTGAACACTAATCTTTCAGACAGTAAGTTTGAAAATTAGTTAGTACGAGACATACAGAGCCAACAAGTGTCGGCGGAAGCGTATCGTGGATAATCAGTAACAGACATACGTACGTACATTTATGGATGTCTGAGAAATTATATAAAAGCGGAAGAGACATAACTGATGTGGTTTCTTTTATTACTTCTTTCTTTCTTTTTTTCTTTCTCTCTTTCTTTCCTTCTTTCTTTCTTTCTTTCTTTCTTTCTTTCTTTCTTTCTTTCTTTCTTTCTTTCTTTCTTTCTTTCTTTCTTTCTTTCTTTCTTTTTTTCTTTCTTTCTTTCTTTTTTCTTTTTTTTTTCTTTTTTCTTTTTCTTTCTTTCTTTCTTTCTTTCTTTCTTTCTTTCTTTTTTCTTTTTTTCTTTTTTTTCTTTCTTTCTTTCTTTTCTTTTCTTTCTTTCTTTCTTTCTTTCTTTCTTTTTTCTTCTTTCTTCTTTCTTTCTTCTTTCTTTCTTTCTTTCTTTTTCTTTCTCTTCTTCTTTCTTTCTTTCTTTCTTTCTTTCTTTCTGTTTTTATTTCTTTTTCATTCTTTCACTTTCTTTTCGATTTCTTCTTCTTCTTCTTCTTCTTCTTCTTCTTCTTCTTCTTCTTCTTCTTCTTCTTCTTCTTCTTTTCTTCTTCTTCTTTTTCTTCTTCTTCTTCTTTTTCTTCTTCTTCTTCTTTTTCTTCTTAGTCGTCGTCGTCTTCCTCCTCCTCCTCCTCTTCTTGTCTTTTTCTCCTTCACTTCTTTCTTACCTATCTTTGAAAAACACACTGGAAAAAAAAAAGATCCTTCAGCTTGGACACATATCAAGTAATCCGGCTTCCCGCCTTCACATCCCGGCTTCCCGCCTTCACATCCCGGGTTCCCGCCTTCACATCCCGGCTTCCCGCCTTCACATACCGGCTTCCCGCCTTCACATCCCGGCTTCCCGCCTTCACATCCCGGCTTCCCGCCTTCACATCCCGGCTTCCCGCCTTCACATTCCGGCTTCCTGCCTTCACATCCCGGCTTCCTGCCTTCACATCCCTACTTCCCGCCTTCACATCCCGGCTTCCTGCCTTCACATCCCGGCTTCCTGCCTTCACATCCCGGCTTCCCGGCTTCACATCCCGGCTTCCCGGCTTCACATCCTGGCTTCCGCCTTCACATCCCGGCTTCCTGTCCTCACATCCCGGCTTCCCGCCTTTACATCCCGGCTTCCTGCCTTCACATCCCAGCTTCCCGCCTTCATATCCCGGCTTCCCGCCTTCACATCCCGGCTTCCCGCCTTCACATCCCGGCTTCCCGCCTTCACATCCCGGCAGACTAAGCAGAAAGGCATCAGACAATATCAGACGTAAAAACGGACTCAAAGGGTCAGAAGTGGCCGCAGTTCAAACTCGAAAACTTTACAGAGGCTTCTCTTGTAACACGAGCTGACAGGGCTCAAAGTTTCTAGAGGAAGTAATGGCTTCGCTTCTTTCACTAGGATAAGAATCTGTACCAAAGGACAAATAACTTTCGCATCAGTTCCTCTGGCAGCAGGCATTTCTCTTTCCCTATTTTTGTTTCTAGTATTAGTCCAGTTCAAGTTTCCCGGCCCATCTAAACACTGCCTTCTCAGGCTGTTCTAAGTCGGAGGGTGTCACATCGTTTTGCCTCTGATTACTTTAGCGCCGATGTCGCATGTTGTATACTACACAATGGCACAGCTGTCATCGACCATAGAACATCTAGTACTGGCCCTAACCCAAACCCCCTACCCAGAGCCTGAGCCTAGATCACACGAGATACTTTTTTTGAAGAAAGCGGTACAACGTGACACTCCTCTGAACTAGATCAAACTCATAAAGTGTGTAGATGGGCCGGGAAACGTGAACAGGTCCTAAAATTTACCCCAGAAGGAAAAGATTCTGTGAAAGCAGGGGTCCACGAGGGAGAAATCGTCGTCTATTTTATTCTATCACTGGTTATCACTTTCTCCTCCTGTTCTCCTTTTTTTTTTTCTCTTCTACTTTGTATTATCAATCCTCATGCCACACTATAGCTACTACTACTACTATCACCATCACCTCCACTACTGCTGCTGCTGCTGAAAAAAAAATATCTACCACCACTGTCACTACCACCACTACCACTACCAACTCTGCCATTATTACTTCTGCATCTACTGCTACAACCATCAACATCATCACTATCGCTACAGATACTACTTTTGCTGCTGTTACTCTGCTACTATTCCCACATCTGCTTCAATTGCTGCTGCTAGTAAACTATTACTTTTTCTTTTTCATGACCTCTGTAATTGTTGTACGCCCTTGTTTTCGGTCCCTTTCTCTCTTGTTTATACAGTCTCCCCCCTTTTTTAAAACCTTTTCTTGTATCTATTTATCCTTCTTTCTTGCCTTTTTCCCCCATATCTGTAATGTTGTGAATTCCCGGGGAAACCCCAGAGAGTTCCCGATGGGGAGAAAAAGGTCGGAGGACCCGTGAGAGAAGAGAAAAACGGGAGAAGTGAATCTCGTGTGTCTCATGGTAAACGAAGTGAGAGACACAAGAAAAGCATGAGACGTGAACGGAAAGAACGTAGAACTGAGAGACTGAAGTAAGAACAGTTTGAAGTTCTGCCCTGACTGAGAGAGGAGCGTGAATGAACGCCTTGAGAAGAAAAAATGATTCGTCAAGTGAACGTCATATATGTCAAGATATCAGAAACATTCACTGAAGTATAGAGTGGATGGTTCGAGAGGCGCTGATAAATTTCCTGAGGTGTGGGAAGTCCGTCCAGGTTGCTAAGATTCAGCCAAGCAAGTCGAGCACGAGGAAGCATGAATGTATGTTTTGCGATAAAATGGGCGATTCAACGAATACAAGCAAAGAACTCAATATTCGTGCATGCTGTGGTCGTTTCAACTCACTGTTCGTCTGAAAGCAATGTAAACAATACATGCCCCTAGATGAGCATATTACAATATCCTCTTCTTTTTTTGCCACATTTTTTCCCCAGCCTCTTTGTTTTACCTCGTCTTCTTATCCATTTCTTTCTCTGTTTCACCCCTTCCTGTTCTATATTCCCGTCTTGCAGACTTCTTCATGTTCTTTGTATTTTTCCTTCTTCTTTCCAGCCTCTTCGTTGTTTCTTTCTTTATGGTGGTCTATCTTCTCTTTTTTCTTCTTTCTATTCCGTGTCTATGATACTGCTATCTCTCTCTGTCTACGCTATTTTCCTCTCTCTCCGCTATCTCCCTCTGTCTCCGCTACCTCCCTCTGTCTCCGCTACCTCCCTCTGTCTCCGCTACCTCCCTCTGTCTCCGCTACCTCCCTCTGTCTCCGCTACCTCCCTCTCTCTCTGTTATCTAACTCTCTCATCGCTACCCCCTTTTGTCTCCGCTACCTCCCTCTGTCTCTGTTACCTCCATCTGTCTCCGCTACCTCCCTCTGTCTGCTACCTCCCTCTCTCTCTCTCTCTCTCTCTCTCTCTCTCTCTCTCTCCGCTACCTCCCTCTGTCTCCGCTACCTCCCTCTGTCACCGCTACCTCCTTTTGTCTCTCCACTACCTCCCTCTGTCTCCGCTACCTCACTATGTCTCTCCGCTACCTCCCTCTGTCTCAGCTAGCTCCCTCTGTCTCCGCTACCTCCCTCTGTCTCCGCTACCTCCCTCTGTCTCTCCGCTACCTCACTCTGTCTCCGATACCTCACTCTGTCTCTCCGCTACCTCCCCCTGTCTCCGCTACCTCCCTCTGTCTTGGTTACCTCCCTCTCTCCCTGCTACCTCCTCTGTCTCAGCTATCTTACTCAGGCTCGGCTATCTTCAAAGGCATTTGGTCTTTCCGCCAGCAACAGTAAACAATTATCCAAGGGGTGCAACTCTATAAATAATGTTATTTTAAGATTATCACCGTAGGTTTCCGTTCTTGTTTACAAAGATTATCTCTGTAGGTTTGCAGTCTTGTTTACAAAGATTATCTCTGTAGGTTTCCGTTTTTGTTTACAAACATTATGACTAGGTTTGCGTTCTTGTTTACAAAGATTATCACTGTAGGTTTCTGTTCTTGTTTACAAAGATTATTCCTGTAGGTTTACGTTTTCGTACACACAACACTAATCATTAGGTCGTCCCCTTGTGGGATGCAATTTTTCGTTATTTCAAGCCCACCCTGGCTTTTACCGGGGGACCTGAATATAGCTGGCCATAACGGCTGAAATAGGTTTTTGGGACCTCTCCACGGGTGATCCTCATCCGCATGGTGGCACTTTGTGTCATCGGATGTTTATCGCTACTGTGATGTACTGTGGGGTACAACAAGTAAGCAAGCAATCTAAACTGCGTTTCTTTCTCATTACGCCCTCTCTCTATCTAATACTTGTGCGCCTTATGACCATCCGTACTTAAGAAAACAACAATTAATTATTTTTTTAATAGTAAAGAAAGACAACGACACTGATACAGTTAAAATGTTCCCCGAACTGAAACAACAGAGCATATATTGTACTGTTTTCCACATTATATACATTATTATATACAAATTTATATATACAATATTTAGTATACAGATTTTATTGTCCTGTTTTATGCACAAACTGCACAACCCGTCTAATACGAGTGTTAGTCAATAAGTAAGTCACAAATTGTTGTTTTTAAAAAAAAACTGAATAAGACCTTGTAAACCGTTTATTTTTACACCCACACTGTCGCTTTATTCGTCAACATAATTTCTGGCAACAATGATGCATTCGTCCCATCGTCTTATCAGTGCTCCCAAACCTGCTGCACAGGACTGCGTGCTCTGTTTTCTAAACCACATTTTAAATTCACATTCAACTTCTGCATCATTCGCAAAATGTCTCCTGCCAAGGTGGCTTTTCAGTGGACAAAAGAATTTCAACCGATCATGCACTATGTTGTGTTCTGAACCATGTGAGCACCCTATTGCAGCTGCTACATAATTAACCGTTACTAACATGTCACCTCTAATCATTTCCTCCACCCACTGCACGGATGCGTCTGCTGTAGTCTCAACAGGACGACCAGATCGGATTTTAGAGGGTCCGCATTAATAGGTAGCACTTCCTTGTGAATGTTCTTTTGCAGCCGTTTGTCCCCATCACCCTCCCCCGCCCCCTTTTTTTAACGCACAACAGCACGTTGTTCTCGGTGGGTACACTTTGTAAGTATAGTCACCACTATGTTTCTGTGTTGCGAGTGCGCGTGCAACAACTAGTGCCACCTAACGAACAGAGACATAAAGTTGGATGTTGCTGTCCTCTAATGACGCACCTTTAGAAACCACAACTTCATTTTCCTGCCATCGATTTAAGTCGCCGGAAGTGCGCAATTGACACGTGACTGAGGTTCTGTTAGAGTATATTGTCCGTCTCGATATTTTGGGACCGTTATTCGTTATCCGTAAGTGATTTCTTTGTAATTTTCACAGTTCTCGGAGTTTTTAAACTTAGTGGCGTGTTACAGAACGTTTGTTTTCTGGCTTTTTTTAGGTTTCCTTGCGCAATTTTACTTGTGTACTCTGCAAAGTAAGAGTCTCCGTGGTGTGGCGACTAGACGCTCACCTGGAGATCGGAAGGGCGTGGGTTCGGGACCTGTTGGAGCCGGACATTTTTCAAAAATGACTTTGGTTCCCAGGGCGACCCAACTTGAATGGGTACCAGGTACTGTCCAGGGAAGTAACAGAGGCCGCGTGATGGTGACCACATGAGCCAGCAACTGGTCTATAAAAATACAGGTCTATCCATATATGCCTAATACGCATGAGGGCATGGAGAAGGGTCCTTTATTACTATTTTGCAACTGTTTATGTGGCGTCGGAGGTTATCTTTCAACGGTCGGCTCTCGAAATCAATGTTGTTGAACACACCGCACCGGTACTACGGAATTACGTAGCGCGTTCGCGACATCTAAGCCACAGACGCAGACTTTAGCAGTAACGATTACCTGTAATATACCGCTTTTATAGTACATGGGACGAAAGTGAAAATGAATTTAAAAACCAATGCCTGATAAAAATCTGCTTTATCTTCTTTTATGTTTTTCCAACTCCCAGTGGAGCATAGGACTCACCCAACTCACGCCAAGTCGTTCTATCCTTTGCTATCGCATGTAGCTCTCCCTATGTCCTCTCCATCTTTTTAACTTTACTCTCTGGCTCTCTTCTCTATGTGTGTATTTATTTATTTATTTTTTTAAAAATGTTTTTTGTCTTCCTTAATTTTATGCCCTTGCTGGTTCAAGTGCAAAGACATTCTAGTTATATTGTTCTCATGTTTTCTCAACGTGTGTCCTATCTAACACTAGCGTCTTTTTTTCACCTTATGGTCCACTGGAACTTGTTTAGTTCTCTGCCAAAGCTCTACATTACTGTCTATATTATACCATTGAATTCCCTCTGTTGTACGCAGGCATCAGTTAATAAATGTTTGTAGTTCAATCCTAATTGCCATAGTTGTTGTGCATGCTTCCGCTCCAAACAACAGCACTGATTTGACACTGATGAAAATAATGAATTAATTGATGAAAAAATGAATATAAAATGGAACTTATTCAAGAGGGGTGAATGTATTAGAGAAATATCTGGACAACCACGAGTATCAGCAGTTATAAGACAGACACCTACCAGGCTAATATTTTTATAGACTACTCGGTGGACAGCGTAATTAACACTACATCGGCAGCCTTTACTTCCCAAGATATTAGCTCGCACATATTTTAGGCTGGGTCAACCTGACACACAGTCAGTTTTGGACAGAGGTAAAAATAATGCACCTTGATGTAGATTCGAACCCAGGACCTTCGGGTCTGCAGGCGAGCTCCTAGCAGCTACGCCACTGTGGCGTCTCCCTCAGAAGAGACTGTCATTATGAGAAAAAGAAAAAAAGTATAGATGATCTGGAACAACAACAACAAGGTGGGATGTTAGACAAGACAGTATAAACGCATAGAAGTTACGCATGATGGGGGGCGGGGGGACACGTATAGAAGATAAGAAAGACTGTTAAACGTACAGTTCAAGAACAACATAGAAAAACTTACCCCGCTCGCTAGGTGCCCACGTCCACATGTTG
The DNA here is from genome assembly GCA_905116865.2 of Candidula unifasciata. Classification (NCBI taxonomy): domain Eukaryota; kingdom Metazoa; phylum Mollusca; class Gastropoda; order Stylommatophora; family Geomitridae; genus Candidula; species Candidula unifasciata. Next base: position 71,670 of record CAJHNH020002533.1, read on the forward strand.
AATGTAATCCTCACTTGATTCATGATGGTGGTTGTTTCAACACTGTGCTATCTGATCTAGAGTCCAGAACTGTCAGACTAATTCACTTCTCAAATGTTGTATACGGTCTAGTTTAGGAGACAAGCTGTGTTTCTTGGATACATTTACTTTAGCAATGTTGTAGTACAAGAAGGGTGGGTAAGTTCACTGAAACAATGTTGTATATAGCGACCGTTCAGTAGTCAAACTGTTTCCATGGATATATTCACTGCAGCATGGCTCTCAATGCGTCACTTGAAGTGTTGAACTATACTGAATAGATAAATTCACTTGAATTTGTTATGTCGCGTCACTTTAATAAAGAAACTATTTTACATAGCGTCACTTAAGTACAAGAGCTTTGTTTTATATATAAATCTATTTCAACAATGTTTTACACTGCTAAACTTGTGTATAGAAATCTGTATTTTATAGATAAATTAACTTCAACAATATTTTACACTGCCTAACTTGTGTATATAAATCTGTATTTTATAGATAAATTAACTTCAACAATGTTTTACACTGCCTAACTTGTGTATAGAAATCTGTATTTTATAGATAAATTAACTTCAACAATATTTTACACTGCATAACTTGTGTATATAAATCTATATTTTATAGATAAATTAACTTCAACAATGTTTTACACTGCCTAACTTGTGTATAGAAATCTGTATTTTATAGATAAATTAACTTCAACAATGTTTTACACTGCCTAACTTGTGTATAGAAATCTGTATTTTATAGATAAATTAACTTCAACAATATTTTACACAGCCTAACTTGTGTATATAAATCTGTATTTTATAGATAAATTAACTTCAACAATGTTTTACACTGCCTAACTTGTGTATAGAAATCTGTATTTTATAGATAAATTAACTTCAACAATGTTTTACACAGCCTAACTTGTGTATATAAATCTGTATTTTATAGATAAATTAACTTCAACAATGTTTTACACTGCCTAACTTGTGTATAGAAATCTGTATTTTATAGATAAATTAACTTCAACAATGTTTTACACTGCCTAACTTGTGTATAGAAATCTGTATTTTATAGATAAATTAACTTCAACAATGTTTTACACAGCCTAACTTGTGTATATAAATCTGTATTTTTATAGATAAATTAACTTCAACAATGTTTTACACTGCCTAACTTGTGTATAGAAATCTGTATTTTATAGATAAATTAACTTCAACAATATTTTACACTGCCTAACTTGTGTATAGAAATCTGTATTTTATAGATAAATTAACTTCAACAATATTTTACACTGCCTAACTTGTGTATAGAAATCTGTATTTTATAGATAAATTAACTTCAACAATATTTTACACTGCCTAAATTGTGTATAGAAATCTGTATTTTATAGATAAATTAACTTCAACAATATTTTACACAGCGTCACTTTAGTACAGGACTGTATTTTATGGATAGATTTATTTTTAAAATGTTTAACTGTAGCGTAAGTGTGGTATAGGATTGTATTTCATAGATGAATTCTCTTCTGTGCTTTACAGAACGTAACTTCAGTACAGGAACTATATTTTTTACATAAATGTACTTTAACAATGTTTCATACAGCGTTACTTTAGTAGAGATAGTGTATTTCATAGATAAACACAGCGTGGCTTTAGCAAAGAACCCGTATTTTATTGATAAACTAGCTGTACCTGGCCACGCGTTGCTGTGGCTCAGAATGGTTAAATGGAGAGGAAAAATGGCTCTCAGCTAACAGTGTCTGTCATACCCCACCCCCTTCCTCTCCCCCGACGCAGTCATATCTCCCTCTCCGAAGGATTGAAAAATCATCCATGGCGAAATTATTAAAATAGAAATAGTTAGGAAATCAGAACTTTAAAAGAAGATTTTAAGCTCTCTCAGCTAACTGTGTTTGGCATACCCCCCCCCCCCCCCCCCCCCTTTCCACCAATCATATATTTCCCTCTCCGTAGGATAGAAAAAATCATCACCTGGTGAAATTATTAAAATAAAAATAGTTAAGAAATGAGAACATTAATATAATTTTTTAATCTCTCTCAGCTAACGGTGTCTGTCATACCCCCCCCCCCCTGCTCCCCCAATCATATCTCCCTCTCCCAAAGATTGAAAAATCATCACCTGGCGAAGTCATACCTCCCTCTCCGAAGGACTGAAAAATCATCCATGGCTAAATTATTAAAATAGAAATAGTTAAGAAATGAGTACTTTAAAATAATATTTTAAGCTCCCTCAGCTAACTGTGTTTGGCATAAAACCAAACACCAATCACATCATCTCCGAAGGATGGGAAAGTCACCGTGTAATGAAATATTTTAACTAAATTGAGCTTTGCTTCCGTGTCCACCCAGACTTAAATAGGTAGCATTAACTTGTACAGAGAAGTAAATGTAGCCAGTGTAACAGCTACCACATCACCCATCCAGTACCAGTACTACTGCAACCACAACCACCACCACCAAAAACAACAACAAAACTGTCTGTGTAGGTCGGTGTAGAAAAGAGGAGTTAGCGCAGCATGCTGTCGCCACGGACTATTTAGTTTAATTTAGCTCCGGACATAGAAAAAAAAACGTCATCACGTAACCAGTGATGGAACCCACAGTGAAAAGTACACTATACTCACGAATAGCGGAGAAAAATACCCCGCACCCGTCATCTCTTCCTCTCCGAGGGAACGATTTTTAACTGACCTTGGCATCCGTGTCCACCCAAACTTAACTGGACTGTAAGCCGTCTTAGTTAACAGTTTCTGTCATCGCCGAAATGTTTTTGATCGAGAAGCGTCGCGGGGAGGCTAATTAGGACTTAACTGAAATCGGATGTCTTTGGGCGAAAGGTACAGATAGATCAGCCTAGCTGTAAACCACATCACAAAGTGGCAACCACCCTTTTAAGAGAAAAAGAACAATTATCACCCACCGGGGAATCGAACACCGGTCACCCGCGTGAAAGATGACATACTTACAACTATACTACCGACGACTGAAGAGGTTAGTGTAACAGAGTGGGTCATAGCTTGTTTGTTAGTAGTCACAAAGCTAGGATATAAGGAAATCAACAAGTTTTGGCAGCCTTGACATTCTTTCCTAGAAACTTCGTTTGTTATTAACCGAGAAATGTTTCGCAAATGAATAATCTATAAATAGTATTTGACGTCATTGTCTGGTCTTGGCCTTCTTTCTAGAAGTTTTGAAATGCATTCTTTTCATCATGTGACCCAACCTTGTCTTACTAGTAAATACTTTGTTGTCGTGCCCTATCAAAGCAAACGCAATTGTACTTGTTTTCTAGAAGGACAGCTGTCAATTTAACAACTATATCTGTTTAGAATAGGATGATGAAATCCGATGCAATCGAGATATTTTTAGAAAATCCCACGTGAGAACGTACATAGTAAACAAGTTGAGACGTACTAGAATATTCTAGAAGCAGAAAAAGTGAGAAGAAAAGAAATAACTAGCATTCCAGCATCCAAGTATAAATAACAAGTAACAAAGCCCTCCGGGCAATTCTTCAGTCCACAAGACTCAAGAGAGGAGAGATCAGTCACATGGACTCTCAAGGCAGCCTTCTGTCGTAGAGATGTAAGCTCAACACTAAAAACCTTCAGTTGTTGAGACTCAGAGGACGAGCGACTAGTCTCAATGATCCTCGATGCCAGCTCAACACTGGAAGGAGAGGAGCCAGTCACGTAGAGAGCCTCGAAGACAAACACTAGAGAGGAGACATGAAACAAGACATCGAGCTACAGAGATACATGGATCCATGGTCAACAGTGACACTTTAGGTAGGAACACTATTGAGATGTTAAAGTCGACGATCAAGCCATTAGTACCAGACAGCACTAGAAACCAGGTGGCAGTTAGAGACACTAGAACCAGTTAACAAAGTAACTAGGGATGAAGAACACAACGCGAACCTACGAGTATTTAGCCATAGAGAGAACACAGCGCTATTCAGAATATTATTGATATATTTGTGACATTTTTGAAGTATCACAATAAAGACAGTATAGACACGAACAGTTGTTTCCAGCCATTTTATTATACAAGCATCAGAGTCACATGAGAAGCATGCAGATAGCAAGTCATCATCATCATCATAACCACTATCGACACGACCATCTTTATTCTCGTCTAGAATCTTCCAATCGACTCCTCCTGTAGCAAACCTAAAGACGAACCTGGGTGTGAAATCAACGTATGCAACGAAGAAGAGAGCTGTGCTACATTAAGTCAGATATCGCAGCCTAGCTGTAAACCACAACACAACGTGCAACGGCCCTCTCGAGGGCGATCGAAGATTACCCGTGAATGACCATTGAGCATCACGTCGCCGCTGTCGCAGGCTAGCTGTAAACCCCAAAACCGAAAAAGGTAGATATCGCAGCCTAGCCATAAGTATTTCAAAGATAAATTTACTTCAACAATATTCTATACAGCATCCCTTTAGCACAAAAAAGAGTATTTTATGATTAAAAACAGTTAATATAATATATAAACTTATTTTATATAGTCTTCAAAAAAGGAAACGCACAGTAATTTGACAACGCGTTTTTATTAGTTTAATAATAAAAAAAAATATGGTATTCGGTTATGTGAAAGTAGTCTCATATGTTGTCCCCATGTCCAGTGGACATTTGGGCGTGAACTGCGTGGGTTTTTATAATCGTTACGATGCAGTGATCAGTTGTGTTTGAGACCATATCTGTGAGCATAGCTCATGATGAGTGCACGAGAAAGCAACATAATTTGGGGTGAATACTATTCATTGCCCACGCAATTGAAACCCTATGAAAGAATAACACTATACCAAAACACTCAGTTCATTTTCGAGCAGTCACGAATGGCGCCTCTATCGATAAATTTGAGGAATCTTGGTTTGGCTGACTGCAGACAGGAGAAAGTCAAAGTCAGGTTGCCAGGCATCCAAATGTCCATCATAATATCATCAGTCGACTTTGCCACCGGTTCCACTGGTTCAGTTGAAGACCGACATCGCAGTGGGTGATAACAGCAGCAGAGAATCGCTTTATTCGGCTTCGTCACCTCAGAGACAGGTTTACAGCAGCTTCCTCAATCTGTGCAGGCTTTGCCTCCAGGACGTCGTGTGTCTGATCAAACTGTTCGAAAAAAATGCATGACGTTAGACTTTTGGCATGACGACCAATCCAGGACCTGTACTTACGAGTCGCCATTGCCAAAATCAATCTTTTTGGGCAACCAACATCATCCCTGGGCAGGTATCAATCAATTGAGACGTGTCTGGTTCAGTGACGAATTTTTTTGTTGTTGCAGCGTCATGATAGACGGTGTAGGTGAAACAAAGGTGCCAAAAGATACGTCAATGAAATTCTTAGACCACATGTCCTGAATTTTTGGGATGCCAACAAACATCATTTTCAACTGGACACGCCAGATCCTATTCTGCACGGCTGACCACGCAGTTCCTGGCAATAACATTCAAATCCTTTCCTGTTTATCCCTGTCTGCATACACGAGTCCGATTGAGCACCTGAGAGCTAAGCTGCAAAGACATGTTTGTCGCCGAAACATTGCTCCAGCCAATGGTCATGATCTGTTCCAGGCACTACAGGAAGAGTTGGGCAGCCATCCCACAGGCCCACATCAGACATGTGATCGCATCAATGCCCAAGAGATGCCAAGTCACTGATCCACGCAAGAGGAGCCACACACCATACTAACGGGAAAGGCCGTACGCCTAAAATTATTATGATCCAGATGCACACACAAAAACAAGTCAACTGTTTGGTGGAACTCTAGGGTATTCTTGTGTGAAATTTGAGTATTTTCACTTATTGCTTTACAACGATACAGATGTCAAAATTGTGAGTATTTATGTTCCTTTCACAAGTAAAGATTTTTGGGAGTAGCTTCATGCAGAGGTCAACCGTCAAAGGCCTCCCATCAGAGGAACTAAAAACAATTACTGGCCGGCAAAGAAACAAAAACCGATGTGATCGTTGCTGTAGGTATGTAGTTTGTGGTTAGTGCGACACTCTTACATAAAAACAATCAGATACAATCGGAGATTAGCTATTACAACCAAAAGAATTAACATTTTTGTTATTATAAACGCAGCAGCAGCAGCAGCAGCAGCAGCAGTTAGCAGTTAGTAGTAGTTAGTAGTAGTTAGTAGTAGTTAGTAGTAGTTAGTAGTAGTTATTAGTAGTAGTAGTAGAAGTAGTAGTAGAAGTAGTAGTAGAAGTAGTAGTAGAAGTAGTAGTAGTAGTAGTAGTAGTAGTAGTAGTAGTAGTAGTAGTAGTAGTAGTAGTAGTAGTAGTAGTAGTAGTAGTAGTAGTAGTAGTAGTAGTAGTAGTAGTAGTTGTTGTTGTTGTAGTTGTAGTTGTAGTTGTAGTAGTAGTAGTTTTAGTAGTGGTGGTACCAGTACCGATCGCTGAATGACCAAAAAAAAAAATACTTGAAGTATAAATAAAATTTATACATAAGAACATTTAAAGGAAGTTTCTAAACGTCTCTAAACGGGGCTTCTTATTTTCCTTGCAAAATTAGGGGAACGGGCGTGACCGCTCAACTTTCTTGACATTTTGTTTTATTGGGGGTGGCGGTCTGAGCTCCCACGTTCTGGCGCCTATGAATACTGCGTTACTACGGCTCCAGTGTGCTAGCTGAAAGAAGTATCCTGAAACCATGAGTTTTTAACCCTCTGGCTCGGTATTATGGATATCGCAACCCTTTGGCATTGTTTCCATGATCAATACCGTAAATCTGGGAGAAATGTGGCTTTTCTGCCTACCCACGGGCGTGAACCCGTACCACAAGGAGTTCGTCACCCGGTTGCCGCGAAATCAGGTTTAACCAACAACGCTAGCGAGGCAGGCAATCCGCTTCATAAATTCATTTTTAGCCCATACATAAGGCAGCAACAATTTCACAGTCTAACGACTAAAATTGAATTTTGTTTTACATTCTGGAATCATGGGGCCTAGACTATGTCATGGATACAGGGGCGTCGATTAAAAAAAGTAAAACACTGGGGGTGTTGGGACGGTGACAATTTTACAATTGTCTTGAAGGGTTTTAATGTAACAAAGAGTTTTTAGAGGACAATAATAAAGACATTACAATAATAATAACAATAATTTGTCAGATATCAAATCTATATAACAATGAGTTAAAAAAATGAAATCTATAGCAAACTAGAACAATGAGTTTAAAATAAAATGAAATATATAGCAAACTAGAACAATGAGTTGAAAATAAAATGTAATCTATAGCAAATAATTTAAGAAGAGAAATTGTATGCAGTGGTCATCATCATGTAGCAGGTCCTTTGCAGAACGTCGCTCTCATCAGAGTCTGCCTGAAAGAAACTCGGTCTTTCGCCAGCTCTCCCGCCTCATGCACTTTTATACTCACAGAGTCACTTATATCCTGTGCCCATTTTCGTATTGGTCGGCTCCTGCCCCTTCTTCCTAATACCATGCTTTCTGCTATAATTTTTTTTTCCAATCCGTCGAGGCGCTTGATATGCAGTAGTTGTGAGTAAAAAAAACGGGATCAGCTTTTTTTACGCCTTCTGGCAGTCTGTATTTGGTGCTAAAGGTAAAAGAGGTTATGCAATAGGTTAGTGTAGACGTGTTGTCTCTGTATCCTATTTATATCGTTGCTGACACATAGGGAATTTCCAACTGATTTCCACTGCTAGATCCCCACTACCTTTATGCACACGGTATCCCAAATCACTTTACATTCCTTAATTTTCCTTTCTACTGTCCTTCTCCGAGTTTTTTAAGGTCGATCCTGTCAATGTTCTCAAAGTTCATTTCACATTATTTCCATTTCCAACTGCTATTTTCATTCTCCGAGTTACCTTGCTCTGTCCTGCCCATGTTCTCCCAACTCATTTTACATTATTTCCTTTTCTAATGCCATTCCCCAAATTACTTAGGTCGTTCCTATCCGTAGTTTCTTATGTCATTTTAAATTCCTTAATTTCTCTTTTATACTATCCATCTCCAAATTACCTTGGGTCTTACTCATAGTCGAGCTGTTGACCTCCTTTCGGCTTTGATCCCCAGCATTCATTCCGCCAGCTGTCTGGCTAGCTTCACTTCTTTCCACACAGTACAATATTTTTACTTGATTCTGCTACACAACTAGGTCTTCTTTACAGTGATGGGTATCCAACCCAATGCCCAACTTCCAACCTGGAGGACCAGGGTACTAGCTTGGTCTGATCTTTTTCTCAAGAACTGAAAGTATTGGACGCTTTTCTATTCCTTCAGGTGTATTTCGGCATATAGCTCTAAACCTTTATTTTATAGATCAATCGGCACTCGATAGATGGTATGTCACCAGCACACCAGTCCTCTTTACTTCACATGAGTTTATCTAGTACCTAGGAACCAAGGTCACTTGTTTAAATAAAAGTCCGACTCTGTCCCAATCTGAACCCACGAGCTTCAGATCCGCAGGCGAGCGTCTAGATGCTTCATTCCCTCTCAACACCTATCCAAAATGGTTAAACCTGCCACGGACACAAGTCTCTTGCCAAAATAGCTCTGACATCAAGATAGCACAAACACCATTCCGCTACGACAAGGTGCCAGCACTATGGGATCGACCAAGTGTTAGACCCTAACATATTCTAGGTCGCGACAGAAGAGTTATGGCGGCCAGTTCCTGTGCTCGACGTCATTTCTGTGCACTCTCAGAAAATTCTGGAAATTATTTGGTACTTTCCTTCCTTACTTGGCGATCACCGGCTGCAAAGTCGGGCGGAAAGTTTTAGTAGTTCATCCACCTCTGGACTTTTGTCTTATTTCAGACCTTAAGTTTTTGGTGCACAGCCGTTTTACATATCTAACTTATCTGTATGTAAATAGTTATACTAATCTTTATATGAGAACAACTGGACAGAAGGTGCGTGCAAGACCAATGAAGAGATGAAAAAAGCATGTAGATGCATCTTGCAAAGATTAGAAACAATTTTCTGGTTGAAACGATTTCGCTGAGAACAATCGGTAATATCAGATAGATACATCCTTCTATAGTGCGTTTCAAAACTCGTTTCAAAACTCGTATCCTCACACATCAACAAAAATCTCGAAAACGCCCGTACGGGTCAACGTAAATTTGTGCACCTATGTACTTATACGTTTATAATTTACAAATGCACAGGCGTTGCGGTTTTTTTTGTTAAAGCTGTGAATTTCTTTGATCTGCGTTTGATTATTAATTTGTGTACTACTAAAAAAAAAATAGACAGTAATTGACACAAATGGCTTGAAGATTGTTTGGAAATCAATTAGCCCCTGTAGCGATTCTTGGAGATTATTTTGATTGCCTATTCGGCATACAATGAAAAAAAACTACATGTCACGGGAGACAAATACTGGAGATGACCACTTGAAAGTGGTCTATGGCAATCTGATGTTTATAAAAGTTCCATAAACTGCAAACTGTAAGCATGCTGATTGTCTGCTTTGAATCGGTACCTTTCATAAAATGCAAATAAGGCCACATAAAAAGTAGATGTTTGTTTACATTAAAACAAACTTCTCACAGGGACACGACTATTATTAACATGCTGCATACATATTTCAACAAGTTCAATCGAACAGTTACTTAGCTGCAGATCTGTGAATTTGACAGCACGGCTGGAACAGACTTTACGTGGCTGTCCGTTAAAATGAGGTATCAGTCTACTGTATGCCGACAGTGTCAGTCAGTAAATTGCAAACTAAATCGAACCGCCATCAAACACAAAAACTGCTAAATAACGACGGCAACTGACTAGAAAACTCTGTAGAGTGAGTGGAAAAGACGCGCACAAATTCAACCTAAGGTTCTTTCGTAATATCCTACCCCAGATGGCCTCACAGGACTATCAAACATTTTACAGGGCGGTAAGACTGGGTTTCCCAGCTTTCTGATGATTTTAAGCCCCCCCCCCCTCCTTCCCTTCCTCCAAAAAATATAGAACTGGCCCTAACCTCAACCCATTTACGCCCCACGAGAGAGTGCAGCCTAGTTCCCATAAATGCATTCAGCGTATCTATCACCTCCTGAAATATTAGACTGTCCTGTGACCTGTGGATTTTTCCTGTTTGGGGTAGGATATTACGAAAGCACGCAACCGAATTTTTTGACCACAGTATATATTAACGAGTCGGCTCTGTGGCTAAGTCGATGCGAACGCTTCGCTTCGTAATGCCGGGATGCCAGGTTCGATCCCAGCTGCGGGCAATGCGACTTGCGTTGGATTTCGACAGTGGTATTAAGAAAGCAGCGACGTCCGTGGCTAAGGCGTTGCGAGTCCGACTCGTAAGCCAGCATACCGCGATCGAAACCCACTGCAGTCTGCGTGGATTTTTGTCGTGGTATGGGACGTCGCAGGTCGACCCAGCCTAAAATGATAACCAGGATGGGCTGTCGAGGGAAAGTAAAGACAGCCGGCGTAATGCTGACCACATTACCCACAGAGTGCTGATGGTCTGTAAAAATATGGGACGCTCTGCCCATATGCCCGATGCGCCGAAAGGCGTGAAAAGGGAACTTTACTTTTATCAAGAAAGCCGACCGTCCAGAAGCAATGGCAAACTACTGGATGTAAATTGCCTAGAGAAACCACGCAACAGCCAGGGGCTGTTAGGGTTGGTTCTGCAATGTCCTGTAAAGGATTCGCAACTAACTATATTAACGCCCACTTCATACAGACCTGCCACTAGAAAACAAGAAAGTACTGTACTTCTTCTTCTTCTTCTTCGCGTTCACCAGCTGTACACTCTGGCGGAAAATTCTGGTTGCCCGTCCACTACTGAACTGCAGTCCTGCTCCAGAACCTGAGTGTTGCGTGTGCATCAGTTTTACAGATCTCATTCTTTTGAATACAGACTGTTGGTTCCTTGCCTCTCCGGCAGATGCACTCCGACTTCAAAGGAAGCTCCCCAATTAGTCGGCTCTTACGACATGCTTTTGGGGAGGCAGTCGGTCTATTCTTGTTTTCCCCACAATGGGGCCCCGGAACCCACACGGGGGAGTACTGTACTGTTCCTGTTGGCTTGTGCACAGTGTATGGTCTGGATGTATTATGATGCCCAGGGAGTAAGTGCAAGGACTAGAAAAACTGGAACCTAGGGGCTCCAGTACCCCTCCCCACCCCCACCCCACCCCCCACCCCCACCACCAAGAAAATTTGCAAGGGGTTCCCCTTTTCATGTATACATGTTCTCTTGTTATGTATTTGTTTGTTTGTTTGTGGTTTTTTTTTTTATTTTTTTTATTTCTTATTACTTCAAATATATTATTGCACTTGCCATTCAGTACATAATAATAATAATAATAATAATAATAATAATAATAATAATAATAATAATAATAATAATAATAATAATAATAATATGAGAGTAGTAATAATAATATATAAATATAATAATAATAAAAAAAATAATATTAAAAGTAGTCATAATAATAATAGTTTGAGTATTAGTAATAATATTAATAATTATTATAATAAGAGTAGTAGTAGTAGTAATAATAATAATAATAATAATAATAATAATAATAATAATAATAATAATAATAAGAGTAGTAATAATAATAAAAGTTAGAGTAATAATAAAAATAATAGTAGTTATAATAATACTAAGAGCAATAATAATAAGAGTAATAATAATAATAAGAGTAATAGTAGTAGCAGTAATAATAATAATAAAAATAAGAGGAATAATAATAAGAGTAGTAGTAATAATAATAATAATTACATATTTGAAACTCATTGAGTTCCTTCCTCTAAAAAATTTATAAGGGCGTCTGCTCCCAGATTCTTTTTGTTTTCCTCTGGCAGAGATAACACCAGGTGTGGGCAGGTTTGCCAGATTAAAAAAAAAACTTCATTTTATGCCAAACCATTACCCAAAATATGCCCAGAAAATGCCAAATAAAGTATATCATTGCATCCATTTCACATTTAAAGCTCTAAATTAAATTCTTCACTGTCATTGTCACTGGAACTAGTGGAAAATACAGTGTAAACCTTTTAAGATGTTAAATCTTTGAGCATTTTCTCAGATTGGATGAAGTCTTCGCAACTCATCTATAATGTTAGTATAATTTTTGTTCCGAAAATCATCAATAAAGAGCCGTGGGTATGTTTTCTTCCAGTTACTATTAGGCTTGCAATATCATAAGATGCTTTCCATTTTTTGGATGACATGGCCATTGGTAAAAGTAATAAAATCTAACACAGATAGAACTAGGTCTATATCCTATCTATTTTCTGTCCTCAAGTAGTTTCTGAACAGTCTAAATCGCTTGGTATCAGTGGTGAGTTTTAGTTTTATATCCTGTATTTATTCTTGTAGATCAACATAAATTTCAGAGGGCCTTGGTTTATCGAAGTCACCATCCGTTTAGGTAGACAACAAATACAAACAGAAATGGCGCAAATCCCCGTTAGTCCGTACCAGGACATCACAACAAAGTCAAACTTAAATAAAGATGTTAACTCTAGGTCTACATTGCTTTTAGTAAATTTGCGTGTTTCTAACGGAGGTACCATGAAGAAAATGTGAGCACATCTTGATAAGAAAAGCCAGGAAAATCCAAAATATGCCAGTTCATTATCTAATGACAGTTCAATTTCAAATATGCCAAATTTGTGGAATCTGGCACCAAAAATGCCAATATGGCAACCCTGCGGTGTGGGAACTAACAAACACTCTCTCTCTCACACACACACACACACACCACAACACACACCACACAACAACACACACACACACACACACACACAAACACACACAAACACGCACATACACACACCCAAAAAAAATACATATATCCCGCGCGACACAAAAACGCGTGCGCACACAAACATGCACACACACACACACACACACACACACACACACACACACACACCACACATATACATACACACCACACGCGCATTCAGACAAGTTTCTAAAAAACTACAGTACTCACAAAAAACAACTCGGAATGTTGTAGTCAAAATATCAGGTCCGCGTGTGCAAGCAAACAATCACAGAACTAGTTAACAACGTCAGCGGTCCAGCTGTTTTGCTGGCGTGTAGCTAACTAGCCGGCTGTTGTAGCACACTTGACACACGCGACCTCAGTTCGGTGGCGCTCACTTCTGTCTGCTGATTGCGCGTAATGAGCCGAGTCAAATGTCACACGAAGGTTTGGCCGCCGTTCGCTACCTGGTGTGGCTGGAGAGGTTTTCACTGTCGCATTTAATCAGTGCCTCTTTTATTAGACCAGAATTATAACCGCGTCCCAGTGCCTGGTGTGGTTAGAGAGGTTTTCACCGTGGCATTTAATCAGTGCCTCTTTCATTTGACCAGAATTATAACCGCGTCTCAATGTCTGACGCAATTTCTTTTTTTTTTTTTTTAAACCCCTGCCGCAGGCTCTAATATAACCTAAAGGTACTGGGACCATTCCAAGGGTGATCCTCATCCGCATGATGGCACCTTGTGTCACCGGATGTTTATCGCTCAGTGTGGTGTCCTAGTGGGGTTAAATCTCTTTCATTCATTCATTTAACCAGAAGCATGAAAGCTAACCCGAACAACAAATACCCCATGAAATCTCTAGTGTCAGTCCAAATGTGCTCAAATCACAGCTGGGCTGTAAGGAAACACAACGCAGTTACGTAATTGTTACGTGAACAAAAGAGAAAATCCGGGTGGTTATCAGAGAAAAAGTCGCACATAACCATTTACAAATCACATACAAAATCAGCAAATGAGATGGTCTACCCACTTAGAAAGAATGCATTATTTCGCCGTACAATATAGGGAAGGCATACACCAAAAGAGGAGAAGGACTAAGAGCACGAGCGAGGTAGAAGAAAATGAAGAAAAAAAGAAGAAGAAGAAAAAGAAAAAGAAGAAGAAGAAGAAGAAGAAGAAGAAGAAGAAGAAGAAGAAGAAGAAAAGAAGAAGAAGAAGAAGAAGAAGAAGAAGAAGAAGAAGAAGAAGAAGAAGAAGAAGAAGAAGAAGAAGAAGAAGAAGAAGAAGAAAAAGAGGAAGAAGAAGAAGAAGAAGAAAAAGAAGAAGAAGAAGAAGAAAAAGAATTCCGGAACAAACCCCATGGAGAAAAAATGTAAACTAACGGTACAAATCCAGACAAATGTGAAAGGGATATTTGACAAGAAAGAGCAAGATAGTGTATAACGCAAAATGGCCACCCTCAGTTATATTGATGAAGAATACCCACAAGAACAATGGGTCAGAGTCTATACAGATGGGTCAGCAGAAAGTGCAGTTAGAAATGGTGGCGCTGGAGTGTACATCGAATTCCCAGATGGTACTAGGGAGAAGTCCAGCGTACCAACCGGGAAGTACTGCCATAACTACAATGCAGAAACCCAGGCTATCAACATAGCTACAGAGAAACTGCTGAATACCAACCTCGGCTCACAGTATGCGGTAATGCTGACAGATGCTAAATCAGTACTTGAAGCACTCCAGTCTAGGAAACTACCAGAATTGCAAACACTGCTGACACAACTCAGCGTTCAGCGAAGAGTCGTAATGCAGTGGATGCCGTCTCATTGTGGAGTGCCTGGAAATGAGAAAGCTGATCAACTGACAGGGGAAGGTGGGACAAAAGAGTAGCCGGATGTACCAGTCACATACCACCAAAAGAAAAGAATCATCAAATCGATCAGGAAACCACCAGCCCCAGCACAAGACGACTATTTTATTATGAACAGAACAAGTCATTATCCTCCGCCTCAGAACAGGACACAACCGATTACGTAACCACATGTACACAAAATTCAACATAGGTGTATCAGCCATGTGCACCTGTGGAAATGTGCCCCAGACAGCAGAGCATGTACTCCAGGACTGCACCGATTTTGACACATTAAGGCAAACCTTTTGGCCAGAAAGAACAACAGTGGAACGTAAACTCTACGGACCACTGAATGAACTAACAACGACAGTGAAATTTATAAAAGAGATAAAACTGCTGATATAGACAACTTATTTCAGGTGAACGAAAGAAGAAGAAGAAGAAGAAGAAGAAGAAGAAGAAGAAGACTTAGGTTGCTGCGTAACTGTCGGATACTTGAATATAAGTGTGTCATTACGTTGAACAGGGAGATTCTCATCCGAAGAGTAGCTCTTTAAGTCATTGGGTGTTAATTCGCTGTCTAGAAAAGCTTAACTTTAGTCACTCGCCCCCACCCCATAACATCCATAGACGTTCTGTTTTAAGGTTTTTATTCATACGTTTTATAATATTTCAGATATGTGAATATATTTATCTGCCATTAAGAACTGTGCAGGCTGGGATTATTTGTTACCCGACAGTAAAAATCCATGATCTTAACATCTCTAATATGACAGTCCTGTGTCCTTATTTTATTGCTCTGCCAGCCACAATAGGTTGCAGAACCAATGCCAGCAATATTTAGTTATTTGGTTAACTGGGTAATGGCACTTTTTTTTTTTTTTCATTCTTCTTCTGCTTCTTCGCGTTTACCGGCTTTAAACTCCAGCGAAAGTTCTGGTTCTTTATCCACTTCTGGATACTAGTCCTGTTGCAGAAACTGAGTGTTGCGTCCACATCCGTTTTACAGGTCTGACTCATTTACATGCATACTGTTGGTTTTTTGACTCTCAGGCAGAGGTACTTCGAAGGAAGCTCGCATTTAGTCGACTCTTACGACATGCTTTTCGGCAGGCAGTGGGTCTATAAACCATAAGTTTTCTGCCACCAGTACGGACAGCTGAAAAGAAACTTGTCTGCCTGTGTCGCTGTCCGCACGCAACTCCATAGTTACAGCGACGTTTCTCCATTTACCCCAGAGTTCTAACTCTGGTACCCATTACCTAGAGGCTGGGTCAACCCCGGGAACCACCCGGTTTCGAACACCGGCAGTTGGCTGCAGCGAGTCGCAGCTGGATTTGAAAGCGAGTCTCCATTCGATGGCGCTAACGCGGCCCTGTTTTATCCAGTGCAAAAAATTTATTATCATGGATGGAATCCAGTCCAGTGCCTTTGACTTCTCTTAACAGAGTTCGCTTTAGGATTCCTTTCAGGCGCCCTTGTTTTCTTCAGCTTCCTATTTCAGTGCCTGTTTTGGTGATTCTCTGTAGGTCTCTTCTCAGAATGTGTCCAATATAGCGCCATCTTGTCTGTCCTAATAACTGTTGATACTAGTTGTTGCCGAGACATTTCTATTTTCACCTTTTTTTTTAAAAGGGGTCACTACACGGCATTTTTCTAAATTTATGACAAAAATATCACTTTTTCAATGTATTCGTTTTTGTAAAGTTCGGCATTCGTAGAATAGATGACAAACAAAATTTATGTCATTTGTAAACAATTTAGCATTGAAAAGTTAATACTAACGACACCACCTCGTGCACGTTTTTAAGATAAAAGAAAGTTTAAAAGTCAGTTTTCTCAAATCTCTATATTTCAGTTTGCTGTGTTTGTGAAATCCTAAAATCTAAGCTAATATAAAGAGTAGAAACATGAAATTTTGTATGCATACTCCATAAACAATATTATAGGGACTGGTTTATCTAAAAGTAGATTTTAGAAAGTTTTTGTTTTCTAAAATTTGATTATTGTCTTATGATGCTAGATTTTTTTGTCTTTTTCAATAAACCTACATTTTAAAATTCTACGAAAAATATTTTAAAACATGTTTAAAGTACATAAACTAGACCTGTAGCTCTAAGTAGAATAAAATGTCATGGATCCATCATCTATTGTTGAATACCAATGTTTGTTTTTAAAATTTAAGGATTCTAACAACATATTGTTTTTTTACAAGCTGGCGGCTATTGCCATGACAACTATGATTTTTTAACACTTAAAGTATACAAATGTAATAAAATGTATCCCTACAAATGACCATCATAAAATAACTGCTCTAAGTCTGTAAATAAAAAAATAATTTTTTTTTGGTGTAGTGACCCCTAAACCTCTTGAATCTGCCTCATGGCATGTTCATCATTTTCCTCAGGTGTGTTTTCGGAATGTGCTTAAATTGTTTTTCACGTCGTTAGTGGCTTAAATTGTGTTTCACGTCGTTAGTGGCTTAAATTGTGTTTCACGTCGTTAGTGGCTTAAATTGTGTTTCACGTCGTTAGTGGCTTAAATTGTGTTTCACGTAGTTAGTGGCTTAAATTGTGTTTCACGTCGTTAGTGGCTTAAATTGTGTTTCACGTCGTTATTGGCTTAAATTGTGTTTCACGTCGTTAGTGGCTTAAATTGTGTCTCACGTCGTTAGTGGCTTAAATTGTGTTTCACGTCGTTAGTGGCTTAAATTGTGTTTCACGTCGTTAGTGGCTTAAATTGTGTTTCACGTCGTTAGTGGCTTAAATTGTGTTTCACGTCGTTAGTGGCTTAAATTGTGTTTCACGTCGTTAGTGGCCTAAATTGTGTTTCACGTCGTTAGTGGCTTAAATTGTGTTTCACGTCGTTAGTGGCTTAAATTGTGTTTCACGTCGATAGTGGGTTAAATTGTGTTTCACGTCGTTAGGGGCTTAAATTGTGTTTCACGTCGTTACTGGCTTAAATTGTGTTTCACGTCGTTTGTGGCTTAAATTGTGTTTCACGTCGTTAGTGGCTTAAATTGTGTTTCACGTCGTTACTGGCTTAAATTGTGTTTCACGTCGTTAGTGGCTTAAACTGAAATAATATCAGACACAGAAACATGGTTCTAAATGTATATTATAACATTGAGTGTAATAAAAGTCGATTGTGTTATTTTGGGACAAGTACAGAAACTTAAGTATCTGGTCACATGGATAACATCAGATGGAAGATAAATAACTGAAATAAGAAATACAATAGGACAAGCAAAAACTGCATTTTATAAAATGAAGAACATCTTATGCAATATATCTTTGTCATTAAGTGTCAGAAAAAGAACTCTTGCTTGCTGGATACATCAAGTTTTAACATATGGCTGTGAATCCTGGACAATCGGTAGGCAGGCCAAACAATTTCTTGAGGCCTCAGAGATGGGGTTTTACATAAAAATGCTTACTATACCTTGGACAGCCAAAAAGAGCAACCAAGAGGTTTTGAAAGAGGCGGCAGCTCAAAGACAACTAATCACAGACATCAGAAGGAGAGAGTCATCATTTTTTGGCCATGTTATGAGAAGAGGGAAAACAGCACATGTCGTGGCCACTGAAAAGATCTCTGGAAGGAGGGATAGAGGAAGACAACGAGAGAAGATTCTTGACAGTCTTGTTGCACGGCATGGAGGTGTTTCGGCACTCACACGAACTGATACATGCTGCAGGAGATCACAGATTGTGTAGAGGCATGATCGCCCATGCCAGTCGGGAAGGCACATGATAATGATGATGAATGTTGAGTGTAATGGCACTTGCGTGCTGTGCCAAATTTTCAGCTCGATGCGTGTTCACGACCGGTATCTGGTGGGGCCGTGCTGACGAAAGTCCTAGTCTCAAGAGCCGAGAACCTTCGCACGATCAAGCTTCTAATCGGATCATAGGATAGAGCAGTGTTTCTCACTTGGTGCCTCCACGACCAGGCGATCTGCGGAGCATTTGTAAGGGGTCTGTGATATCATTTACAACACACAATTTTAAAACAAAATACATTTTGAGTTCAATCTTTCTTGCGATTCTAATATTCATAAAATTGTCTCCTTCTTCTTTGCGTTCACCGGCTTTAAACTCTGGCGGAAAGTTCTGGTTCTTCGTCCAATTCTGGACTCTAGTCCTGTTCCAGAAACTAAGGGTTGCGTGCACATCTGTTTCACAGGTCTAACTTATTTGCATGCAGACTGTTGGTTACTTGCATCTCAGACAAATGTACTTCGATTTCAAAGGACGCCTCCGTTTAGTCAACTCTTACGACATGCTTTTGGACAGGTCAGTGAGTCTTTTCTTGTTTTCCGCACAATGGGGCCCCAGAACCCACACGGGAATTTTCATAAAATATGACACGTTCTTCCGCATCTTCTTCTTAGCTTCCTCTTTTACCGAATCAGGTGTAGAGGGAGATACCAGTTTCTGCTCCTTGCTCTTCTGGCCGCTCGGCCATGAACATATCGGGCTGTTGTAGAGTTTTTCTGATGTTATCTTTCCATCTTGTTCTTGGTCTACCTTGTGCTCTACGTCCTTCCTTTTGTTTGGTATGGTATCACAAGGCATTCTAATTTGGCAAGCAATTTTATATACTGTCTTTAAATGTTATGTAGAATCAGTTATGTGCCGACTTTTTATCGCATGATCCCATTCCTGATTGTATCTCTTTTGGTCACTGGTGCAGGCATCTCGTTTCCACGTTTACTAACTTTGTTTCCATTTGTTATGAGTGACAATTTCTGGCACTGGTAGCATAAGGTGGAAATTACTCGCATATGCTTTGTAAAAAATCTTTCTTTGCGCTGATCAGGATTTCCAATACTTGGTTTGCTTTACTACATCTCATGTATTTGTTCATCCAATAGTTCTTCAGCCTGACTAATAAAAAGTACGGGGTCTGGGCCAGACTTTTGACAAACAAAAGCGAGTTCCGCTGGACTAAAACTAATTGGGAACCACGAAGAGCATGTATGCGTGTAGCGTGCTCTCACGTCTTGTGCTCTCGTGATATTTCATCCTCATCCTTCTCCACCTCACCTCATAGTCTAGACTGGGTGGTTGGTCTTAGAAGAGTCGTGATGAAAGCATTAGTAATCACAGGTCTCCTCTACTCTCTCCCCTTTGGAATGCGCACGTCGTTTTCAGCGTATTTGCTGTGCCAGGGGCTTCTGAACTTAGGAGGTCAGACATCTTGGTGCTATCAAAAATTAAAAGATCTCACGAGGGGGGAGGGGGTGTTCAGTTCCCCTTCCCCATAAACCCGCCCCCTTCCCCACCCACTTCCATCTAAAAATACAATCCATTGCTCACTAAAGCAGCCAGATATAGAACTTTTCCTTGACAATATGGCGGATAGGCAATTTACTGTTTTGACTCCTATCAATTTGTTTACTTCTAACAGTAGTCAGCCGTTTCATTTTCCTCCATATGTAGAGTGAAAGGATATACTTTCGTCGCCTAGCTACTGAGCTTAGTGCATGTCGCGACACTGTGAGCGGCGATTTTTGTTCTTTGAAATTGTTTTCGACTATGCTCTTCGTAGTTTGTGTTATGAACTACAAATTCAAAAATGGCGAGTAGCCATATAATTATAGTGCATTATGCGATTAATTGCGTGTTCAACTATTGATCTGTTGTAACTGCTGCTTCTATTTCTAGTGCTCGACTTAGTAATAGAATAGCACTTCTATCGGGTGCCTTATGCATTTGATATGTGTGTATGCAAGTGGTTTTGCTAAACCTGCAGTCTGTGTCAATTTTTTTTTCACAAGGCACAGTGATAGACATCCTGTGTGGTTTTATTGGCCCCGAAACGGAGCCACTATAGGGTGGCCCGTTTGTTGTGAACTAGAGTTAAAATATGTTGCAAGTTAATTAAACTGTAGTTTATTTTGTGTATAAATTTACTCCATAACAATGGTGAGCACAGACCGGCCGTCGACTGGCCTAACAAAACGGGAATTTCCGTAGACCTGTTTGGTCTTACCGCTGGAGTTGGCCGTGGTCGGTGTTACCTACAAAGCAGTATGAGAGACGGGTCATGCTTTATGAGCATTACAGATCTAAACAGTACTGCCCAGATCATGTACTATGGCGGGAAGTGACTTCATCCCCACTTTTTTTTAACCTGCCTAGCCATGGCTTGTAATTTTCATGGCGCTCAATAACACAGCACCCCTACTGTCTGGAAAGACGGAAAGTTGCCAACTTTGACGGTCCATAATCACTCCTACATTCAGACTGGCTCTATGTCACCGTTAAAACTGATTAAATAAGTCAGATTTGCCAAATGCATGTGCACGTCAAACGCACAATTCTGCAGCAAGATCCAGAAGTTGATGAACAACAATAACTTTCGATGCAGTTTAAATCATAGAGCACCACGCGAAGAAGAAGAAGAAGAAGAAGAAGAAGAAGAAGAAGAAGAAGAAGAAGAAGAAGAAGAAGAAGAAGAAGAGAAGAAGAAGAAGAAGAAGAAGAAAAAGAAGAAGAAGAAGAAGAAGAAGAAGAAGAAGAAGAAGAAGAAGAAGAAGAACAACAACAACAACAACAACAACAACAACAACAACAACAACAACAACAAAAGAAGAAGAAGAAGAAGAAGAAGAAGAAGAAGAAGAAGAAGAAGAAGAAGAAGAAGAAGAAGAAGAAGAAGAAGAAGAAGAAGAAGAAGAAGATGGAAATGACGAAGAGGAGGAAAGGAGAGGGGGAGTATGAGGAGGGAGTAGAAGAGAAGAAGAAGAAGAAAAAGCTTGGGTTGGTTTGTATTTTTCCTGTTGATTGGCAATTAGGGCCACGCGTCTCACAGTCTCATGTCTCTGTAAGCAACGTCGTCTGCAACGGCACCAGCTGTCAGGGGAGGACTGACAGGCGGGAAAGTGAGAATAAACCAAAGCAGGAACAGTTCCTAACCAGAACTGCAGGTTACGTCACCGAGGTATAGCAAGTTACTTGCTATGGAGCTTTAACAGGTTATCTGGGATCTAGTTTTCAGTGGCGAGGCGTGATCTATTTGCGTGTGTAAGCGTTATAAGGTAATGATATACTAGAAAGGTTACACGTGATATTTACCTGCTTGTCCCTTTTCTGTTGAGAAAATGCGTGCGCAACGAGTATGCAGTAATGGTAACTGGTAGCTTTCGCATATTATAGTTCTTTTCGCCAAGTTTGAGATGCAAAACTGAGCGGCCTAGTTGTGATCATAACAAACGGTAAAGTAACTTGTTTGTTTGTCAATGGAAGCTGTAAGCGACGATCACAGCCGTTTCATACAAACTTTGGCTTGCTGATCTCAGGGTGGTAAACCTCTAGATAGCAGCCGAAAAGCGACAAACCGTTTGTTCCCTCGCTCGATCTAACAATGCCCTGATGACATCTGACAGGGACAGGTGGAAAGGGGAGGGGTTCCGGAAAGGGCTCAATAACGCACTAATATTTCAATCAGATTGATTAAGACAATGATAAACAAATGAAAGACACGTAAAAATAATTCCCACAAAGAAAGTTAGATTACACAACACACACACCTACATACACACCCTCTCTTACAAACACTTACAAATACAAGCTTAAAGAAATGTGAGAATCGCTATAAAGCTAGTATACAGATAATTAAGCAGGCAGACACACAAACACACAAACAGAGAGAGAGAGAGAGAGAGAGAGAGAGAGAGAGAGAGAGAGAGAGAGAGAGAGAGAGCAAAACCAAAGAGAGGGTGGGCAGGGGCGACAAGCAAGGACGCCCACGTTCGTTTTAAACCATCCCACTGAGGCAGAATCAAATTCATGAACAGGGATTGGCAAGTGAGTGCTGGCCATTCGGCCACTATAGCTTCTGAAGCTGATATGTGATCTAACCAGTCCATTGCCAAAACTCCCGGGACCAACAAGTGGGTGCTAACAACTCCACTACCAAGATTCCTGAGACCAGCAAGTAGATGCTAACAATTGCATTACCAAGAGTCCCGAGACTATCAAGCTTGCGCAAAAAGTTGCGCTACCAAGATTCCCTAGACAAGCAACTGGGCGCTAACAGTTGTACTACCAAGATTCCCGATACTAGCAAGTTGGCGCTAACAACTCTCCACAATCAAGATTCCTGAGACTGGCAAGTTGGTGCTAACAACTCTCCGCAACCAAGATTCCTGAGACTGACAAGTTGGTGCTAACAACTCTCTGAGACTGGCAAGTTGGTGCTAACAACTCTCCACTACCAAGATTCCCGATACTAGCGAGTTGGCGCTAACAACTCTCCACTACCAAGATTCCTGAGACTGGCGAGTTGGCGCTAACAACTCTCCACTACCAAGATTCCTGAGACTGGCAAGTTGGCGCTAATAACTCTCCACTACCAAGATTCCTGAGACTGGCAAGTTGGCGCTAACAACTCTCCACTACCAAGATTCCCGAGACTAGCAAGTTGGCGCTAACAACTCTCCACTACCAAGATTCCCGAGACTAGCAAGTTGGCGCTAACAACTCTCCACTACCAAGATTCCCGATACCAGCAATTTGGCGCTAACAACTCTCCACTACCAAGATTACTGAGACTGGCAAGTTGGCGCTAACAACTCTCCACTACCAAGATTTCCGAGACCGGCAAGTTGGCGCTAACAACTCTCCACTACCAAGATTACTGACACTGGCAAGTTGGCGCTAACAACTCTCCACTACCAAGATTCCTGAGACTGGCGAGTTGGCGCTAACAACTCTCCACTACCAAGATTCCTGAGACTGGCAAGTTGGCGCTAACAACTCTCCACAACCAAGATTCCCGATACCAGCAAGTTGGCGCTAACAACTCTCCACTACCAAGATTCCTGAGACTGGCAAGTTGGCGCTAACAACTCTCCACTACCAAGATTCCTGAGACTGGCAAGCTGGCACTCTAGATTTCCACTAGCATGATTCTCGAGGCTGACAAGTGGGCGCTAACCACACGGCACTGCCCAGGTTTCTGCGGCTGACAGACAAATAATGAGACATTCGGGTCGCCTTGTTCACTAATGTAGATTGACAACAGGGAAACGAGCATTCCCCGTCTACAGAAGCCTTAACTTCAGACAGGGCGGAGTGGGCGGAAGCAGGAGGGATCGAATGAGAATAGGACTGGCCGATAGATGGATGAACGGATAAACAAAAGGAGGGAGAGACGGGTGCACCGACAGAAAGACAAGTAGGCAAACAGGCAGGTAGATCGACAGACAGACAGACGGCTAGGTAATTTTCTAAGCATTGCATCATGCACATATATATATATACCACCAAAAACAAAGACAGACACTGAAATGAAGAGACAGACAGACAAATATTGGCAGACATTCACACAATCCAGCTTACTAATACAGAGTGACAAGCGAGAGACAGCCGCTGTCATGTCCAGTGAGTGACCTTTCCTCGCCCGCCACATTACGCCAGTCTGTCAAGCTATCACAACAAGACGGTCAGTACCTCTACCGTCTCTATGCCCACCAGCGATCCCTGATTACTGATTACTTAAGACTCGACATCATGGCACACCGGGTATGCATACTACTTGTCAAAGGTCAAAGGCCACCCTATTATTTTCATACACTTTTATATGAGCGTGTAGAATGATTACACGAAGACAGTTTTGAGTAAAAATGGTGCAATATTTTCATATGACAGCCCACTATCCACTTAAAGTGTAAAAACAACTCATCGACAACCGTAGTGATCAGGTGTAATTTGGTTTCCTGACCATGATGATGGTAGTGAAGGGTTTCATTATCATCATTTGCTTGACGCTACATGATGGTTCCCACCAAATAAGACAATTAACTGACACAAGAGGCTCCGATAACAGCAACGAACATAACCTCGATGCGTCTAGGATCTAAAGTAGAGGTCCCTTTGTCACACCGTTAGGCGTATTGTGAATATATAGCTAGACCTATATTTTTGTATACACCAATCAGCACTTGATGCGTGATGTGGTCAGCACCAGACCGGCCGCCTTACTTCCCAGGACTGCACCTGGTACCCACTTTAAGGCTGAGTCGACCTAGGAGTCAAGGTTAATTTTTTCTTTGTCCGGCTCCGCCAGGATGCGAACCTACGACCTTCTGATCCGCAGGCGGGCGTCTAGCCGCCAACGCTACGGTGACTCCCGCCTAGTATTTGGACTAATGATATAATGACCTCACCGGAAATACTTCAAACTGTCTAGAAATGTTCGTTATTCACTAAATCGTCTCTTAGAAGAGGGCCAGGGTGTCATATTAAAACTAAGTAAACCAGGGTGGGGCGGAAAGGGGGGGGGGCGGAGGATAGGTTGGTAAATTGGCCAGCAAGAATAAGCAAAAGCTGGGAGGTGACGAAGAAAACATTAAGGTCGAGGCAGTGAGCGGAGTATTAGAAGCTGACCAACTTTTGACTCAAAAAGGAGGAATAAGCAATAGCTAGGACATGACGTAGAAAACAGTAATGTAGAGGGAGTGAGCGGTAATCACAGAGAGAAAAGGAGATAGAGAGAGGGACGCACACACAGACAGACAGATAGCGAGAGAGAGAGAGAGAGAGAGAGAGAGAGAGAGAGAGAGAGAGAGAGAGAGAGAGAGAGAGAGAGAGAGAGAGAGAGAGAGAGAGAGAGAGAATGAGAAACTGGCCAACATTTAACGCAATAAGCTAGAATAATCACCTTGACATTTGGGCGCCATTATTTTGGAATTCACAGACTCCACATCTGCTGTTTCAATATGTGAGTTTTTTTGTGTGGTAAGTTTGTTATCTGTGTGTGTGTGTGTGTGTGTGTGCGCGCGCGCTTATGTGTGTATTGTGCAAGCGCATGTGTGTGAGAGCATGTATGTGTGTGTGTGAGTATCTATGTATGTGTGCATGTGTGTGCGTGAGAAGCACATCTCCAACTTCAACTACGTCCAGAAGGAAAGTCAACACTGATACTATAACCGACTAATGCGTGTGTGGTGTGTGTCGTAGAGGGCAACTAAAGAAGGTCGGTAAAAGATCGGATGCTTCAACTCATAGGAAAGGTTTACTCAAACACACCATTATGACAGTC
>CAJHNH020002534.1:0-37500 GCA_905116865.2 Candidula unifasciata
CCTTATACCATTAGGAATAAATTCTAATTCTTTACCGTGTGCATATAATTAATGTCTCAATATACCATCGGGATTAAACATTACAAATATAACTTACATAAGACCTCTTAAAACACCCGAAAATGTCTGCAATCACATGGGAAATGGAAGTCGGCGTGGCCGAGCGGCTAGACGCTCGCCGCGGATCGGAAGGTCTTGGGTTCGCTCCTTGACGGATCCGGACTTTCTTCAGAAATGACCTTGGCTCCCCGGTCGACCCAGCCTTGAGTGGGTACCGGGTGCAGTCCCGGGAAAGTGAAGGCGGCCGGCGTGATACTGACCACATCACCCATCTTGTGCCAATTGGTCTATAAAAATATAGGTCTAGCCCTATATGCCCTATACGCCTTAAGGCAAGGAAAATGGTACTTTTCTTTTTTTACTTACTTATATTGGAAACGTAATATTAGCAACTAACCACTCCTACACAAGACACATGATTATTTAGAGTATTTGTAAATTGCCCCAATACAACTATTGCTAATGTAACTATTTGATACGTCGTATTTGTAATTAGTTTCTGTTACATTAACATTTGAGAAATAGCTTATTGTGCCACTACACTGATGCAAACGTTGTTTAAAATTGTAAGATATGGACAGGAATGACACCCCCCTCCTCCCACCCCCAGTAGCAAAGCTTCTGTTCATGATAACACATCACCTGTTGAGAATACCCTTCTTAAACATGTTACTGTGGAATTTCTTGTCGAATGAAGAATAATGAATAAAAAAAAGTTAGTCTTACTGAACATGCTCATTTATCACCGGTTAGAAAGCTCTTGTTTTCAAATAAACTGCCTGTCGAGATTAATAATGGTGTTTTCAATTGCAATGCTTCATATACACGTACACCTGAAAACCTTACCACATGTCATCTAACAAATTGTCATAGGAGATTTGGATACATGTTGTAATGGCATATTGTACCTCTCTTCTGCTATTCGTTATCTGTCTTTATCTGTGAGTCAATCCCCACAGCTGGCTGGCTTTCTGAAGATGTATAAGACAAGTAGGGGTCGGAAGATGGGGGGGTGGGGGGGGGGATAAAAGCGAAAAGAATGATCGAGATAGAAAAAAAAACATGCAACACACACACACATTTGTATGTATACACACACACACATACAGAAACACACACACAAGTGGACGTGAGTGTGTGTGTTTGTGCGAGTGTAACAGAGAGAGAGAGAGAGAGAGAGAGAGAGAGGGAGGGAGGGAGACAGGGTTCTGTTTCCGATACTGAAAACAAAATAGCGCAAGATAGAAGAGAATATGGATAGTTACCATAAGTTCTATGTGACGTTTAATGCCACTAGAGGATTGTGATAATCATTCTTTTATATTTATTATCTGCGTATTTTAGAGTTATAGTTACCGAGGCTACATATTTCTGAACCACATTTATTTCACACCACCTTCATAACCAATGTAGCCAAGTGGAGAAGTGCAAACCGTATGCAAATAAACATTAATAAAACACAATCTATGCTAATAACAACGAGACAAAAACTATGTAGTCTAAATTCACAGAGAATGCTTCAACTCTACATGGGAGGACTCAAGTGGAATGTGTAACTGAGCACAATCACTGGGGTTGATCACTGGTGCCAATCTAACCTTTAACTCACATGTATAAGCATTTGTGAAGCAAACAGCTAAAAAGCTTTACCAGCTTGCAAAAATTAAAAATTTTCTTGATGAAAACACAAGAAAGATTTTCTTTATTTCTCACATCCAGACACATAAAGACTACTGCGCTACACTATGGGATGGCTGTTCCAGTTCTGTTATAAAGAGGCTCACATCACTGCAAAGGCGCGCCATTCGCTTAATAAGTAATAATCATGGGACAGGGAGTTCTGAAACATATTAAGGTCCTATGCTACTACCTCTTTCTGAACGTCTACTTTTCAGTAAGGCGAATATTATCCCAAAAGGCCCCATGTTACTTATGGCGGTTGTTTAATTATAATGGAAGGCACAGTAAACGCCTAAACATTTTACACATCCATAAACATAGGATAAACCTATACAAAACAAGTTTAGCTTTCTCCGCAGCTCAGCTGTGGAACTGTCTTCCACAACCTATCAAAGATACCACTAGTCCCTATAGGTACAATCTAAATCTGTTTAAATATTATTTGAGCACAGATTACATGCCCCCATAGAGGACCAAACAAATCATATTTTTGAAAAAGCGCCATTTTCCATAGATTTATAACAACCACTACGGTTTGTTGCAGTTAGAAATGTAGACATTTCAGTGCTTGTACTGGATATTTTGATGCTTTTGATAATGTTTATTATTACTGAAAAGACTACGAAAAAAGAAGAATAAGAGGAAGAAGAAGAAGAATAAGAAGAAGAAGAAGAAGAAGAAGAAGAAGAAGAAGAAGAATAAGAAGAAGAAGAAGAAGAAGAAGAAGAAGAAGAAGAAGGAAAAAGAAGAAAACAGAAGAAGAAGAAGAAGAAGAAGAAGAAGAAGAAGAAGAAGAAGAAGAAGAAGAAGAAGAAGAAGAAGAAGAAGAAGAAGAAGAAGAAGAAGAAGAAGAAGAAGAAGAAGAAGAAGAAGAAGAAGAAGAAGAAGAAGAAGAAGAAGAAGGAAGAAGAAGAAGAAGAAGAAAAGAAGAAGAAGAAGAAGAAGAAGAAGAAGAAGAAGAAGAAGAAGAAGAAGAAGAAGAAGAAGAAGAAGAAGAAGAAGAAGAAGGAAAAGAAGAAAAAAGAAGAAGAAGAAAAGAAGAAGAAGAAGAAGAAGAAGAAGAAGAAGAAGAAGAAGAAGAAGAAGAAGAAGAAGAAGAAGAAGAAGAAGAAGAAGGAAAAAGAAGAAGAAGAAGAAGAAGAAGAAGGGGAAGAAGAAGAAGAAGAAGAAGAAGAAGAAGAAGAAGAAGAAGAAGAAGAAGAAGAAGAAGAAGAAGAAGAAGAAGAAGAAGAAGAAGAAGAAGAAGAAGAAGAAGAAGAAGAAGAAGAAGAAGAAGAAGAAGAAGAAAAGAAAGAAGAAGAAGAAGATGAAGAAAAAGTAGAAGTAAAAGTAGAAGAAGAAGAAGTTAATGCGAAGGCGTAAGTTCTGACACCTGTACACCAGTATCTGTCATGGGATTACATATGTATCCAAGGCGTAATGCCGTGGAAGGATGCGGGTTTTATTATTTCATCTCCTGAGTCAACATCCTGTCCCACATATCGGTGCTAAAAAACCTCGATAACCATCAGGTGTAAGCTGAAAGTCAGAAGCATCTGTTGCTAGCTTACAGTCAGAGAACTAATTTGTTGGAACGGACCACCTGCGTGGACGGTTACCCCTAAGGCTCTGTTTACGTTCACCCTGAACCAGGGATTCTCAAACAGGGTTCATGACAACATGGCGGCTAGATTAGAAATTAAAAATTTCCAGAATCATTTGGGATATAATGTTAAACTCACGATATGTAACATACCACCGGCTGCCTTTCCTTCTCTAGACTTTTCCTGCTAATTATTAAATCTGGCGTGACCTGGGAGCCATAGTCAGTATGTGAAAAAAATTTAAAAATCCAACTTGACGCAGATTCGAAGGCGAAACCTTCATCGTAGTCCAGCGAACGTTTAACCACTATGCAGCCGCAGCACCCAAGTTCACAGTGCAGAGCACGAACTTCGTAGCTCTGATTGTGGTCTATAGTGCGCATAGCAAATTCAGATATACTAAATACATGAAAAAATGGATTGTGCTTCTAATTTAGGTACGTTGTCTAATGCGTCTGTTGCTTGGGCCTTGCTTTGTAATGCCGGAGTGCCGGGTTCGATACCAGCTGCGGGCGTTGCACCTTGCGATGGTTTCGACAGTGGTATCGAGCGTCGACCGTTCAGTAAGCACTGAAAAAATACTGGACGTAGACTTGTCTAGAAGCACCACAACATGCAAGATATGCTGGTGTTGGTTCTGCAACGTCCTGAAAAAGATCCGCCAATAACAGCGACCAGTTCACCTGCTGACAGGTGTTCTTTGTGGTTTTATGACAAATGTCGGGAGTCTCCATGGCGAAGTGGTAAAGCCGTTTGCCTTGCTCAATGAAGTCGATCCTCTTGACTTTATGCTTTAACATTTATGAGAAAAAGAAAACTATAAAAAAAAAAAATTAGTTATTAGGAGACCTAATGAAAAAGAAATAAAAGCAAGTAAAATGTACTCCGCACCCATAAAATAGCAGTAGCAGCTGCAGCAGCAGTAGTAGTAGTAATTGTACTAGTACAAGTATATCTCGTAGTAGAAGCATTAGTATTAGCGGTAATAGTAGAAGCAGCTGTGTTAGTTGCTACTTTTGTTGTTGTGTTAGTAATATTAGTAGCATTAGATATAAAGTTTCTTTAATTTTTAGTAACATCAGCAGCAGCTGAACTGAGGCAATTTCTGGCATATACTTTTTATCCGACAACTTTCGCAGCAGGCTTGATTCCTGAAATACTGTTATTACATTAGAATAGGCATGTCCGGTCGAGTGAGACATCACGTTGCCTGGACAAGAAATGGTCTCTACAATGCAGCCAATTCTTTGTGGATGGAGACGATCGACATAGGCTCTAAGTCACGTACTATCGCATAGTACAGGGGGACACTGTTGAGTGCCACCTGGTGGAATATACTATACGTCAACTATTCTTCAAGTAATTCCTTCGGGTTGCTGCTGAAAGTCATTTCATTTTTAATGGGAAACTATCCAGTAATAACAAATGAAAGTAAAACTCCTTCCACGTCTTCAGACGTACTGGGCATAAAGGGTTAGACCTAAATTTTATTAACAAATCGGCACTCGGTAGGTGGTCGTTTAAAATAAGGCCGCATATTTTTACTTCCCGGTCACTACACGTGGTACACACTCAAAGCTTGGTCGACCTGGAAGCCAAGGTCATTTTTTTTTTCAAAGTCCTGCTACACCAGGACCTGAACCAACAACCTTCCAATCGGCAGGTGAGCCTTTATCCGCTACATCACGGCTTCCAATAATAATAATCATATTTAGAAATAAATAATAATAATGAACCACAGCTCGTTCTTTTCTAACTGAAAGCACGCCATATTTTTTGTTATAGAAACACATCTACTGACTTATAACCTCCTGTCACATTTCATGAACACACTTGTCAACAAATGCGGAAAACAAAATCATAGCTGAACGTAATTATATAACAGTACGCCCAACCATGGCGTGATTCAGGGGTATACACGCAAACAGAAACTGATTACTCTCCGGGTCGGGTGCTTGAAGAAATGGTAGTTACACCGTCGAAACAAAGGTACCGTTTATCTAATTTCCGTCAGAGTTTGTATGGGCATTGATTAAGTTTGTTGGCAAAGAAGTACCTAAAATTGTGACGTAAATATTTCGGTCTAGCTCCAACTTGTCGATAGTTAAAAACAAAAAATGTTAGTTGCGTATCCTTAACGACGTTGCAGAACCAACCCTAACAGCGCCTGGCTGTTGTGTGGTTTCTCTAGGCAATTTACACCAAGTAGTTTTCCATTGCTGTCTGGACGGTCGGCTTTCTTGATACCACTGTCAAAACCAAGGCAAGGCGCATTGCCCACAGCTGGGATCGAACCTGGCATCCCGGCATTACGAAGCGAAGCGTTCGCATCGACTTAGCCACAGAGCCGACAACATCAACAACTTGTCGATACATCCTTAAATACGGCAAACTTGCAACTTCCAAATATTCAAACATAAATGAAGAGACACATTACGCATGTCACAAATAGTGACGAAACGAGGCAGAAAGAAAGAAGAAGCATGAAGGAAGTTGGTAAAGAATGAGGAAAGAGAAATAAGACTGAATAAAAACAGAAACTACTTACATTTATAGCTGCAGTATGTCCCTTAATTAAAGTAGTCACATAATTCTCTATAAATTGAAATTACTGAATAAACCTGGCCAGTTTTTTCTTCAGGAAAACATTTGCCAGAGATGGCCGTGCATTGGAAGCAATGTTTACTTGGAAACAATCCCACAACAGATACATCCTATTTCATCATTGAAATTGACGTGTAAACTGTGG
Organism: Candidula unifasciata; assembly: GCA_905116865.2. NCBI lineage: Eukaryota > Metazoa > Mollusca > Gastropoda > Stylommatophora > Geomitridae > Candidula > Candidula unifasciata. The sequence continues at coordinate 6,073 of CAJHNH020002534.1, forward strand.
GAAACATTGTGCATAAGCAATTTTTGTGTGCTGTTTGCAGGCTAGAATTTTGTAATTATGTTTCTGTGTTGTCATATTGTGTGTAACTATGTATATATATATGATAATAATGCTGAAGTTGCTAATATTTCCCTACCATTTTCAAGTATCCAGGATAAGAACTTTTTTTTCGGCCTTTTAGTTAAGATGTAAAACAAAACACAAAACTAGCAATTTGTTAACATTTCATTTCCGTTTAAGCTGTTTTATTTGTTTTCATTTCAATGTTAATAAAGTTAGTTAAATATCATCTACAGAAAACAAAACATTTTTAAGTATCCAGGATATAGATATATATATATATGCTTAATTCTCAAACTTATTCCCAGAATTGTTCTGGGGAACGACAGGGAACACATAAAAAACAAAAAAACTGTCAAAGTGACAGTTTTAACGTATCGTTAGCCTGGTTTCGTGACGTCAGAAGCTTGGCTTGTCAGATTGAGACAGTCTTAAGCTAGTGGACAGTATATATAGACACCCAGTTAAGACACAGGGAAATTGCATCAGCAAATCGCGGCTAGAACATAACTTTTTAAATCTCACATGCCAGCTGCCTATCCGCTATACTGGACCCGGTGTCCGGAATTCTTTAAAAAAAAATCACAAGAACCATACAGTCACAGTAACTATGTTTAAATATCCATGGGTATACATTTTATGGCTAAATCTGACTCGAATGTTGCTGGTGGAGAAAAGACTGCAACAACTACTACTACTAATACAACCACTACTCCTGCTGCTGCTACTGCTACAGCAACAACTGCTACCACCACCACCATTAAAAACAACATAATGACGATAATACACACAAACAGGGCAGTTTTCTGTAGGGAGAGAAAAGAAAACAAAGTGCCTATTCTCACTAAATAGCGCCCAAACAATAGGCTACTGTAGTCAGTCAATCAGAGAGTATCTAAACAATCGTATCTATAATCTTGCCGGGACTCAGACAGTGTCTAAAAAGACGCCAGAGCTCAAGAAAATGGTGTCTAAATCGAATTCACCAGTGCACAAGCACGTGGTTTCTAAAGAGGTCCCAGTCCTCACCACAAGTGTCGAAAAAAATGTGTTGGTAGGGCGTACCAAGGAGCAAAACAAAACAAAAGAGTACTTTGCATATACGCAGGACCGTCCCTGTGTGTATGTTCAGTAGAGGTAAAGTCAAGAGATGTGAACCTGCGTCATTGCACATGGTTATAAACCATAAGTGCTCTGCCACCAGTACGGACAGCTGATAAGAATTGTCCGCCTGTGTCACCGTTCGCACGTAACTCTGTTGCTACAGCGACGTTCCTCCATTTACCCAAGAGTGTCATTCTGGTACCCATTTCCTAGAAGCTGGGTGAACCCCGGAAGCCGCCTGGTTTCGAATACCGACCGTGGGCTGCAGCGAGTCGCAGCTGGATTTGAAATCGAGCCTCTTATCGACTGCTCTAACGGGGCCCCCATCGACTGCTCTAACGGGGCCCCCCTCGACTAATTCATGTCACTCATGTGAATGGTTGTCATATAGACCCCAGCACACTGTTTGCAAAGGGAGCCTAAATGCTGTTAAAACGGCTCTGTATATAGGGTTACACCTGTATTTTATAGACCAATCCTCACTCGGTGGGTAATATGGGTAAAATTACGCCGACCGCCCTTACTTCCTATGACTTTTACCTGGGGTCCATTTAAGGTCAGGTCGACCTGGAAGCAAAGGTCACTTTTGAATAGAAGTCCAGCATTGTCTGGATTTAAATCCACGACTTTTGGATCCGATGAGTACTAAGAGGGAAAAACAATCCTGCATTCAAGCACATGTGAAAATATAATACAAATTTAAAAAAGCGAGGTTAATTTAGTTTAATGTGTATGCTTTAGCTATTATGAAATAATCTCAACACTTTTAGTTGGCAATACTTACATCTTCATATCTCTCTTTCGATACTAGCACTTGTAACTTACAAACAGAAGCACATTGTCCTACATGTGTTCCTAAAAATAAATAATAATCTTTTTCAGTTATGGTCTGCCTACACATTCCTAATACAAGAAAATTCTTTACATTGAAATCATCATATTTAAAACAAAGAAACAAAACTGTAACATCATAAAAATATGAAAGAACCTTGAAGGTCTTTCATAATGTAAAGTGCAATGCCAAAAATAAGGGTCTCTTTTCATTAGCTAAAATTAATACAATTTGTTCACATCTTGATTTTGTCTGTTTCTTCTTTTCTTAAGATATGATCCGCATTGAAGATGAATCCATATTACGATGTTTCATATCAGACGATCAAAGACGGCGTTAGTTTCTTTTGTAATTAATCCAAGATGTCGTTCTTGCTAGATTTAATTAATGTCACATACACTTTTATTTTGTTATAAAACTATGTTATATATTTTCAAATCTACTGTTATTTCAATGTCAGAACACGCCAATAATAATTGAAGGACTGCCGAAAACATTAAAATAATGTTAAATGCATGGAGGAAAATGTTGGGGAGAAAAGGAAATGAATCATCAAACTGATACTCCGATTGGAAGTAAAGGGAATAGGGAAGCGAGGATGCACAAAAGAAACACTAAAACCAACGTTGATAAAGCCAAGGGTACTGGGCTGGATCCCATGCCTGATATCAAAGGGGATATATAGGATAACGAGCATTGGAGGAAAAGACTTCGCGCACTATGTGGCATTGAATCATAATGACATAAACTGTGAAGATGAAAATTTTTTAAAATTCAGCTGTGTTTATTTTGAAGCCCCACTCTGGTTGTTCCTGGGAGGCCCTAATAACCCAACGGGTAATCACGAGTGATCCTTATCCGAATGGTGTCACTTTGTGTCACTGGGTGTTTATCGCTTAGTGTGATGCCTTAGTGGTGTAAAACGTCAGTCAGCTGTGCAAGAATACGCTTTCTCTTCATTTCACAACCAGTTCCACTTGAACGCAGCCAATGACTAAGTAAAAGTTAAAAAATAAAAACATACTATCTAGGGACTAATAATAATACACCCCAAATTGGACTACAGTTGATCTTATCCGACTGTTCTTCTTACGCATGTTTGTTTTAACGAGGAACTAAAAGTCTGCATACAATTGAAACATATATACAAAATAAATGTGCATTTCAGATTTGGAAACAAGGCTAAAGTCGAGAACTGAAAGAACACCTTTTGGCCAGTGTTTACAGCTGGTGAACACTAAGTATAAGAAGAAGGAGAACGAAAAGAATATTAATTAGTGCTCTTGTATGCCGAGACACCTGTTGGTGTCAGTCTTCAGAAGTGACATAATGTTTGTGTGTGCGACACAACATCATTGCAATTTTGAGACGTAAATTGTTATATTTCTAGGTGGATTGTCTTGGGGGGAAAATAGTCGGTATTGTCTGTCTTCTGTAAACTTTGATTAGGTGTGACTAAGCTACTTTATAAATGTAGTTGATACTAAATGCTATCTTATAAAATTGGTTTGGATGGCTTATACAAAACCTAAAATCCCAAACTGTGTTATAAAAAGAATCCTAGACAATGTCGTTGCTGTGTACCTTACTGTTAAATTAAGTTTCTATCTATCATCTGTAACGGCATATCTGTAAAGGGAATGTTTCCTTGAATGCCCTTTTTCCCATGGGTAAAATATATTGTGAATTTAGTTATATCAAAGCTGTTTCTTAGATGAAGACATGATTGGCTATTTGCTTCTCTGTGTGTTGCTCCCCTTTGCTATAGAAGATCGGTTGAACTAGTTGGTCGGTTCAGTCTCCGCCACACCTGAAAACCTAAATGGTAGGGCAGACCAGGCTCTTAGCTTTGTTTGGCAGCTGATCTAAGAGGGATGGTCTGACAGGCGTACGACAGAGCACTGCTGTGGTCCTGCAGCTTCTACCACATGTTTGTTCCAAACAAATTGATGTTACATTTTATTGTAGGTAAACAAGGCAGGCTGAGAAATGGAATCATGCTAATACAATACTAACCAGTCTATAGACAAGAGAATCCTAATACGGTGCTGTTGGCTGTGATTCTCACTTCTCCTTATAAGTTAACTTAAAATAAAGTAAACAACTGAGACAACAGCACATGGTGCACTCCGTCCACCTGTAGTGGCCAGCAAAGAGTTCCAGTTCTAGTGGTGCCAGTAGCAGAGTGATAATATGTCCTTCTTCCCTCACCTCTGAGTGTTTTGTAGACGTCATTCCCCCATCACTCCTAGCTGCACCATTCTATAATTGTCTATTAGTGCCCCGATATTATTCACTGGTTCTCAAAAGGCCTCAAACACATCTAGTTTGTCATGTATCCATTCGCCACCAGAATCAACCATCTGACCACCTTTTCTTTTTCAACACACCTGTATACCGGAGAAACCACCTTAAGGAAACTGACTACGGCAACCTCTAAAGTCGATATATTCCTCCCCATAGCCCAATAAAATACTGGACAGAAGAAAGGGTAAAAGCTGAAAGATATTTTGTTGTTGTTTTTTTTTTTTTTTTGTCAAATCCAAGAAAAAGAGAAGGGACCATGTTAACTCCAATGTTGCAAAAATATGTGAAGGTATAATACGTGAGATCCCAACTGCAGGAGGAGCTAGATAAACACACACAGACATAGAAAAACAAATGTAAATAGTGGATGCCTGCAGTCAAGCGGGTGACAAGAAGTGCTGAATAAAATATTCAGTAGGACCAGGAAGCTCAGCGAAAAGACTCTTATAGCCAAACGTTTCGACGCATTTTGTGTTGTATTTAGTAAATAATTTCTTTCTTATTTCGTTTCATTACATATGGCTCTTGTTATCCACAGGATTTTCTTTTCATATTACACATTTCTTGGTTTCCCGCTGATTTTGGTTGTTTACAAACTGTGTTCCCTTGTCCGCTGGGTTTTCAAGTCACAGTTTGTGTTGCATTTACTAGTCTGTTCTAGAAAAAAAGTTTGGTCAAAACATTCGGTTGTATTAATTAGTTTTATATTTAGCAGGTTGATGACTAGGAATGAAACTAGTAAAATATTGAGAGTCTGACGGAAATGGACATTCACATACACCAAGAACGATACGTAGACACACACACATAAGCACAAACACACGCACGTACACACACACACACACACACACGTTAACAATGGAGATAAGAAAGACAGGAAGAAGGAGTGAGACCTAGATGGGAGATAGAGATAGATAGAGCGAGAGAGAGAGAGAGAGAGAGAGAGAGAGAGAGAGAGAGAGAGAGAGAGAGAGAGAGAGAGAGAGAGAGAGCTTCCTTTTACTGTGAAATCTCGTTAACACGAAGGGACCAAAAACCTAAAGTTCATGTTAAAAAACTCGTGCTAACCAAGGACTAAAAGATGAATCCCTGATAGGACCATGTTAACCGACAGTTCATCGTAAGCGAATTTGCGTTTACAATGTTTTTCTGTATTTATTACGTCGGCAGAATTCAGTTTTCTACCTGTCCATGATACTCCAAATGTCTAATAACGCAAAATTGATACACATGTGCGCGTAATCATTCCTATATATCATTTGAAGGTGGGAATGCGGTTCACATATTGAATTGGAGCTTCTGCCTCCGAACGGATTCACCTTCTTGTATTTTTCCGACTTTCACCTGCTTTCCGTGTGGTAAACAGTTCTCAGCAATTGAAATGAGTTTCGGCTGCATTTCTTTTAAACAATCAGCTTCGGTAGCATCGTAGTCAGACATTTGAGTGGAATCAGTTTGGTTTAAATCCATACTGAGGCTAATTTCTAAAGCTGACAAAACGAATGTAGGATACAGCATCGTTTACTATCAGTGTAAGATAATAAGGAGAACATCTTTTATATCAGTGAAACCACTATTTTTCTGTTTTCTTTTTATGTTTAAACTGCACTTTCCTTGGCAATGTCTGTGACTTAGGCTAACGCGCTTTATAATGCCGGGGTGCTGGGTTCCATCCCAGCTGTGGACAATTTGTTTTGCGTCAGTGTCGACAGTGGTACCGAGAGATAATCATTCAGAAAGCAGTGGCAAACTACTGAATGTGAAATTGGCCTAGAAAACCACAATAGCGAAAGAAATACTGGTGTGGATTCTACACCTTCTGTAAAGCAAAACAAACCAACTTCCCTGCACTACGATCCAATCATATAACCCCCAGACTGATGCGGACTCTGCGAATGTTCTGCTATGCTGGCCCTGACGTCTCGTTTAAATTTGTCGCCAAGATATATATGTCTGAGAACCGCTTATGTATCCTTGATCACTGTTACCAGAACAAGACTGAAACTGTAGCCGCTAAAAGTCGTCTTCACAATGAAGGGTAGCTGCAGTGTACCCACTGCGTCTTTGGCAACATTACGTGGTGAGGCATCCATTCTCACCAATGTTCGACTTTCGTGCTGTCATCCGAAAACAACCAGAATGATTTCAAACTCTTGTAATGAAGAATCTAGAAATTAATATTCACCAGCTTTTAAGCCACCTAGCTGTAGTCACATAAGTAACTATTCAGACTGATATATCTCTGAAGATGCTCTGCCTTACATTAAAATGCGTCCCTAAGGTATGAATGTTTCCGGTAATAACCTAAGCTCAGTTCCAACTTCATAGCAACAAGGTTACCCAGTTATTGCTCTGTTCATGTGCTAACGAAATCCACCCACACTGTCTGTCACTGTCCCTTCTTGATAACAATGCCACAGACTGGAGTCTCAGCAAAGACAGTAGTACACACATGCATTAAATGCATAAGGCAGGCGTCAGAAGTGCAGCACAAAACAGTTGGACACTAGAAATGCAGTTCCTCGTCGATGGAAGCGTCAGTTAACAACACAAAGGTTGCTGCGCACACATTGAACCGCAAACGGCATTAGATCGAGTAACAGACCACTTATCATTTCCTGAGTCTGCAGTCCACAACAGAAATCACAGCTCTCCTTTAAACTACGGCCGGTAGATAACAGTAGACGGCCGGTTAGTCGGAGTTTAGTCCCTTGGCTACAGTGCAATAACGGAGTGGAAAAGGCACGAATCACAAAGCAAAGTGACGTCGACGTTCTTCGCCAACTGCGATATGCCGACCGAGAAAATACTCATGATGATGTACTATTGGCTCTACGGCGTCAGTTCGACGACTGTCATGGTCTTCGAGAGACTCACGACCTGGGCCACCATTGTAAGCTACACCAATTATTTCCGTCAGGAATGCTATAATTGGATGTTGAGACACACGGTGGAGTTGGGGGGACTTGATGCGACCGGCAGATCTGTCGTGGTTGACGTAGATGAGAGCTGACCAACTTCGCTGACGTCGCCCACAGTGACATCCACACCCTAACGATTGAAGGGCACTGGATGCTACTGAAACGCAAAATTCGGCACCAATTGGGCACTAGCCGGGCGCTATTGCCTTCACTTTTAGCAGAATTGCAATGGCGCCACTGCCACAAGCAGCACATTTTCGGCCATTATTTAGAACTCTTGTCTCAAAATTATCAGATATAGCGGCCGTCATTATTGGTAAGTATTCGACGTTACATGTGTTTCCCTACCCCTAACCCTAACCCTAACCCTACCCCTAAACCAAACCCTAACCCTACCCTACCCCTAACCCTAACCCTACCCTACCCTACCCCTACCCCTCACCCTAACCCAACCCCTAACCCAAACCCTAACCCAAACCGTAACCGTATGATTATAGCAGGGCAGTGCACGCTGTCTATCGCCAACACACAGTAATTATGTCATTTGTTCCGTTCCCTCCTTTCCACTCCGTAATTGCACTGCAGCAAGGGGATAGAACTCCGACTAACCGGCCGTCTACTGTTGTCTACCGGCCGAGGTTTGAAGGAGAGCCAAAATCACTTTAGGCACAGTACACAAACATTTTAAATGACTTCTGTAATTCATAATGTGGACATCATCCACTTATATCGGTAGCTGGGCTATGGAATTATATCTTTTCAGTCCATCATCATCATTATCATCATCATCAGGTGCCTTGCCGACTGGCGTGGGCGATCATGCCTCTCCATAATCTGCGATCTGCTGCAGCATGTATCAGTTCGTGTGCCGACACACCTCCATGCCATGCAACAAGACTGTCAAGCATCTTCTCTCGTTGTCTTCCTCTATCTCTCCTTCCACATATCATTCTAGTGGTCACAACATGTTCTATTTTCCTTCTTCTCATAACATGGCCGAAAAATGATGACTGCCTCTTCCAAAACCTCTTGGTTGCTCTTTTTGGCTGTCTAAGGTATTCTAAGCATTCTTCTGTAAAACCATATCTTCGAGGCCTCCAGAAATTGTTTGGCTTGCCTACCGAGTGTCCAGGATTCACAGCCATATGTTAAAACTGGATGTATGTAGCAAGCAAGAATTCTTTTTCTAACTCTCAATGACAAGGATATATTGCACAAGATGTTTTTCATTTTATAAAATGCAGTTTTTGTCTGTCCTATTCTGTTTCTTATCTCAGTTATGCATCTTCCATCTGATGTTATACATGTGCCCAGATTCTTAAATTTCTGCACTTGTCCTAAAATAACACCATCAACTTTTATTACACACTTAGGAATAATTCGTTTCTTTGATACCACCATTACTTCTGTCTTCCCATTATTCAAACTGAGGCCCATTCCTCCACTTTCTAACACCACAATATCTATCATTTCCTGTAGTTCTTTCTGACTTGTTGCTATCAAGACTGTGTCATCAGCATAACGTAAATTGTTTATATTGTGCCCACCAACCACAATTCCGGGCATACCAATTAAAGCTCTCATTATATATTCATTGTATATTGAAAACAAATCAGGTGACAGTACACATCCTTGTCGTACGCCCCTCTTTATGCTTTGAAATGTACCTAAACAGTTGTTAATTTTTATAGCTGCTGTTTATCAGTCCACACATGGAGAAAAACGAAACGGTAAACAGTTGTCAGAATTACACATTTGTCACGAATAAACAAAGCCTATACACTTACCACGAGTAAAAATAGCCTGTCTGTCTTATTGACCGGAAATCATAAATGTTTGATAAATACTGTGTTTATCAAAATCGTCTTTGTCCGTACAGGAATGGACGTTACATGAGGCTGCTGTAACCGTTATAGGTGCTCCAAATATCACTTATTTTGAGATTTAACTGGGTATCATGGAGCTGCTATTACCGAGATCTCAACATTTAGGGCAGAGGTGTGGAACCACACCTAATTGTCCATTAAGGGTAGGGCTCATGCTGGTCTCAGCGGCTGTCATAGAAACAGGTTCTTAATCGGACGCATTACGAAGACCAACGTAGCAGGATCGACGCGTTTCATACGAAGCTGGAGTCTGTCTGATTGGACTGAAAGGCAAGGAATCAAGTCTGCACACAATTAAGCCAGACAAAGGGATCTCCGTTGCGAATTTGTCAAGTCGTTTGCTTCAGGCACTAAAGTTCCTTTGTTCGTTTTATGGCTGCGTGGTACTGTTCACAACTGCAGTTTCAATGAGATTTCAGGGATCGTCGCCGGAGCTACAGAGTTTGCTTTTTAATAGGACGCTCTAGGGAGGCGGCTAGCCGTTTTGTAAAGAAAGTTCGAGCCATGAAGAATCAAGCAGCAGCTACTAGGGGATCGTGAATGAAATTTGTATGTTAAATTAGAATCGATATCATAGGAATCGGGCCACTCCCATACGCGCTCCGTCTCCATCTTCAGCCGCAAGTGAAGAGTTCCAATTCTGATGGTGCCATTAACATTGTACATCTGGACTGTACATCCGTCTCGCCTTTTCCGTGAGTGTTAAGCGTCTACCAGATCCACTGGTAAGTCCCAACAGCGCCATTCTCCTCAGCCTCGAGGGGAAATACAAACGGAAGGAAAGGTTGAAGTATCACACACTGAGTAACCTATTTTGTTATTCTTACTTCACCCCACAGTTTACATTCCCTTCTCTCTGTAATCATTTATCTTTTTGTGTTTTGTTTCTTTGTTTAATTCTCTCTGAGCTAGTGCCGCTTTGCGTTTTTCCGTTTAGTCGTGTTTATTTCACCTTTCGCTGTCCTGGATTGGGTGCATGTGGAATAATAAATCTCTCTTTTTCTGTTCCTGTCTCCTCCCCATCCTCACTCTCTCTCTCTCTCTCTCTCTCTCTCTCTCTCTCTCTCTCTCTCTCTCTCTCTCTCTCTCTCTCTCTCTCTTTATGTCTCTGACAGTCTTTCTGTATAGGCCCCCATCTGTCTTTCTTCTAGTTCTCTCTGTCTCTGTATGTTTGTCTTTGTCCCTTTCCTTCTCTGAGTAATCTGTACATCAGGTTGCGTCAGTTTATAATTTTTTTTTCATGTCCTTGTTGCTACTTTTTTTATATGTAATTTCTTTCTGTAACTCCCCCCCCCCCCCCCAACCCACTTGTGTGTGTGTGTGTGTGTGTGTGTGTGTGTTTCTCAGTCACCACCTATGTTTCCGCCACTTGGTATTTTTCTGTCTTTTATCATATCTCTATGTGTATTCCTGCTGCTTCTAATATTTCTGTCCCTGCATGTCTCTAATTGTGTTTTTTTTTCGGCGTTGCCCTTCTCTTTCTCTTTTTAAACTGTTCTCTCTCTCTCTCTCTCTCTCTCTCTCTCTCTCTCTCTCTCTCTCTCTCTCTCTCTCTCTCTCTTTCTTGCTCTCTTTCTTTCTCTGTATGTGTATGTATCACTATCTCTCCAAGTTCTTTCGCTTCCTCACAACGTGCAATTCTCTCGTTGTCTGTCTTTCTGACCTGTCTGTATGTCTGTATCTTTCTCTGTGTGTGTATTATCACCATCTCTTTATATTATTTCGCCCTTTCTCTCACTTGTCTGTCTTGCAGTGTGCCATTTAAACGCTCCCTCTCTCTCTCTCTCTCTCTCTCTCTCTCTCTCTCTCTCTCTCTCTCTCTCTCTCTCTCTCTCTCTCTGTTATATCGCCTTTCCTCATCGTCCAGCGTTATTCCACCTTTTCCCCACGTGTAGTATTATAACCTTCCTGAACCAGACATTCCCCACAGTAACAACTGTCCATGACGGCAGGGGCGTTGACACAAAGAAAACAGCGGGGATTGTGGGACACATAACTCCTTTCAAATTTCGTAGAGAAGGAAAAGGCTTAAGAGGCCTACTCGTTGCTTAAGTAATTGGTTATAGTGATGATGTTCTAGGGAGTATCCCTGGCGTGGCGGCCAGATATTCGCCAGCGGATCCAAATGTCATGGTTTCAAATCTGTACTTAGCCGGACTTTGTTTTTCAAAAATGACTTTTATTCCCAAGTCGACTCCAGGTTGAAATAGGTACCAGGTAAAGTCCTAAGAAGTAAAGACAGCCGCCGTGATGTTGACCACTGGCTGCCGACTGGTCTTTTTTTTTTTTAAGGATCCAGAAACCCTGAGTTGTTAACCGCTTGGCTCGGTACTATGGATATCGCAACTTTTCGGCCTTGATTTCATGATAGATACCGTAAGTCTGGGAGAAATGTGGCTTTTCTGCCTACCCCCGGGCGTAAACCCGGACCACAAGAAGTTCGTCACCCGGTCGCCGCGATGTCCGGCTTAACCAACTATGCTAACGAGCAAGGCATGCAGACTGGTCTATACAATATAGGTCTTGCACTATATGCCCAATAGTCTCAGGGTACGGAAAAGATTCCTTACTTTTAACAGTTGGAAAAACAATTTTTTTTTTTTTTTTTAGTGATATGTTTTATTAAATATATTTTTTTTTTAAATAACTCCAATACACGGCTGGGAGGGGCAGATCAGTCCATTACATATTGTACAGAGCAAAAGGGGGCCTGAACTTCTTATAAAATTAATCATAGGGATAGTGTTGTGTGTGGGGGGGGGGGGGGAAGGGGGGGGGAGGGTCTCAAATTGTCTAAACCTCCATGTTCGTCGACCCTATATGATAGTTTCGACTTCAACCAATCACTGATACATCCATATAGCTCTCATATGTCTGACATTTGCCTTTGCAAGATTCTCTCGTCGACATCCATTAATATCTACCAGCTTTCTCCAGTGTTTCCTTAGACTCGCTCAGTTCTGTGTTTGTGAGCTGCCTTCACTGTCTCCCCATCCAGCAATGATAACATCCGTGCAGGAATCCAATCTGCTCCAGATGGGAAGTTTAGGGTAGTTGGGTGGAAAGGTTACCCAGTATCTTGAGCAGAGTTTTCCAAACTTTTCAATCTGTGTCACACATTTTAGATAATCTAATTTCCAACATTTTGTATTAATGGTTACAATTTTTGAACAAACATAATTTCGTGACCTAATAATTCAGCCTACATGCAGACCAGTGGTTTAACTTACTCTTTATAAAGCATATCGACACATATTTCAAATCCTTTTGTTCACGCCTTCACACTGCAGCCGACATATTGATGTCACTACACAGTTTGGATAGCTCTTGCCTAGAACTTTCATATGTACACTAGTTCCTCCGGCGAGGCTATGACACCTTTTGGCGGTGACAGCTTCGAATCTAGGTATGGTGACTATAGCTTTCGTAGTCCTAGTGTGCCTCGTCTTTCTTTTTTTTAATTATTATTATTATAAGTGGAAACTTAGTTTGAGGAACACTTTTCTAGAAGACCCACTTAAAATGTGTGTATGAATATATATATATATATATATATATATATATATATATATATATATATATATATATATATATATATATATATATATATATATATATCACTGCTTATCTCTCTATTTCTCTCTCTGTCTCTCTGCCTCTCTCTCTCTCACTCTATCTCTCACTCTCTTTATCACTCTTGCTCTCTTTTTCTCTATCTCTCTTGGTTTTTCTGTCTCTGACTCGTTATCCTGTCTGTCTGTCTGTCTGTCTGTCTGTCTGTCTGTCTGTCTGTCTGTCTGTCTGTCTGTCTGTCTGTCTGTCTGTCTGTCTGTCTGTCTGTCTGTCTGTCTGTCTGTCTGTCTGTCTGTCTGTCTGTCTGTCTGTCTGTCTGTCTGTCTGTCTCAAGCTGCCTATCAGTCGATTATCTACTAAGCCGTTCAACCCTATACCATCAGTGTTTTGGATCGTTGTACATCTCATTTACACCTCTACACTCTACGTGGGCTATACCCTGCATAATCTGCATTCATTATTCTTATTCCAAGTTTCTACCAATATTGTTATCAGATGTAATATAAGCATACACACAGAGCTGCACCTATATAAACCCAGTGATTCACGACAAACACACACCCTAATAAGGACGATAACGGGTTCTCCGTTTGTTATCACCGTTGTTATTACCTCCGGAAAGCGCAATTTTCTGTCTGGAGTCACACAGGTGTGTTTAAAATAACATTTGTGTTGCCAGCATCATGAAGTTGTCGTGTTTGTTTAACGCCCTTTTTCCGTCTTGGGTACGCCTACATTTCATTGCCAGTCTCTTTAGTGCAGGCGAGTTTTCTCTGCGGAACCAGTGTAGTGCTTGGTATAGTTAACTGCCTATTTGGCGGTAATAGGTATTTGTAGGTAAGACGTTTGAATCCTTGTTAGAGTAAATTTCATTTAATTATCTTGTAAAGTGACAATTATCTCTCCATTTGCTGGTCCCAAGCCACGGTAGGAAAGGAGAAGGGTTGGTCGTGTTCTGCATTTGCAGTGGTGCATTTTTTTGTCAGCTGGTCAGCTCTCTCATTACTTTTAATCCGGCAATCCCGAAATTGTAGATTCAGATATAGAGTATTGCAAGTCGGCGAGATCTACTTGTCACTCAGAACCGGACCATTCTCTTAATATTGTAATGGTCAATATGTGCCTCTGTAATTCTCACTGGCTACCAAAAAATCATTAGTAACATAGGCTACAGTCTATAAAGAAATGCGCAAGAAATCTAGACAGTTTAAGATTGAGGTATTGTAAGATTCGGCATGTCTCCTTCCTTTGTCTGCAACGTTAAAGGTGCTGTTTGCACTGCCACTTCCGGCGTTAGCAGTTGCTGGTATAATCGAGATTTTAAAGTTTGTACTGCTACTAAAGATGGAGACGAAGTACTTATGGGAATAACCTGAGAGCTATGATGACGTTTCTTAGCTCAGCTCAACAGCGGCAAAATTATTGACAGATTCAACACATCCTCTGGTAAGCAATGTTAAAATAAAAATAAAATACAAAAGTGGCTAGATGTTATTATATCATCTGGTTTGTTAAGTAATACAATGGGCCCAATGTTACTGTCTTTACCCATAAAGGATCAGCATGTTACGCCGGACTGCCGTAAACAGTTACAGCTGCCAGAATTATAGCTTTCTTTGAGGTTGAAGGGGATATACAGACTTCCCATGTTGGTCTGCCACTTGCACTGTAGCTTCTTTTATTAATATTTTTAAAATTGACGTTGCCAAAACCTTCAGGTCCAGCTAATCTGTCGTCCAGACTGTGATTTTCTTACCCCAAGGGAGTCAGTATTTTCGGATTGCAGATCCGAGGGTTAAACATTTACCCCGGCAACGCTTCGGGCAAATGATTCTGCTCTTATGTTTTTACAGACCTGTTAGAGCTCGGTCCTGGAGCGGAATAGGAGGGTGGGGTGTCGATAGCGAATCTGATGCATTATAGTACAGAAACTTCTTTAAAAATATGCCTATAGCTATTTGCGCTAAACACGCGATCTCTGCTCTTCTCATTCTTAGGCCTTAACGATGCATTCTACTATACAGACGTGTCGTTTATATCAACATTCACTTGTGAATCACGAGTTCTAGATGGGCTGTACCGACATTCACCATATATCGCAAGCTCTGTTTAGATGAAAGTTACTTTTATATCATGAGCTATTTTTAGGTAGTATTGACATTTCCTTGTGTATCACAAGCTTTGGTTGGGTAGTATGAACATTCACTTTTATATCACAAGCTCTGGTTGGGTAGTATTAATATTCACTTTTATATCACAAGCTCTGGTTGGGTAGTATTAATATTCACTTTTATATCACAAGCTCTGGTTGGGTAGTATTAATATTCACTTTTGTATCATAAGCCCTGGTTGGATAGTATTAACATTCACTTTTGTATCACAGGCCCTGGTTGGGTAGTATGAATATCTACCTTTTTATCACAGACTTCTGTTTGGGTAGTACCAGCATGCAATTTTAAACTAAGAGTTTTGCTTGGGTTTTATCCAGGGTAGCTGTTGCACAAGACAACATGGGGGAAAAGTGGGACTCTCAGTCCCTTTACAAATCTGCATAGGGAGAAGCGGGCTCCATGGAACATGTTTGCGTGTGTGTATTGTCAATGAGTGAATGTCTTTGTGTACATGTGTGTGTCTGCATGCATCTATGGATGCCTCTCTATGTGTGTATATGTGTGTCTGTAGGTGTGTCTTTGTGTGTCCGCGTGTGTGTCTCTCTGTGTGTATGTCTCTGTGTGTGTCTGTATGAGTCTGTTTGAGTCTGTGTGTGTGGGGCTGTGTGTATTTCTGTGACTTTGTATGCGTTTGTCTGTGCGTGCGTATCCGTGTATGTCTGTGTATGTATCCGCGCCTATGGTAGTATCAACATGACTTTTAAATCTCAGATTCCATATTAGATTCTGTCAGCATTCACGTGTGTAACATCACTTGCACGGGAAGCCAATCCACATGGTGCTCACCCACCTGTTGTTGATAGCAAATCTACCAACCAGCTTTGGATTGCCCTCATTGTTCAGAAAGATAAAACACAAAGCTGCGGTTAGTCCCAGTATCAATTGCTCTTACACACAACGTTATCTCCAGGACGTGTCTAGGCATAGATTAGGGGCGCTGAAATCTTGGGGTCCAGAAAATCTCAGGCCCACCAATATTGTAATTTCGTGGGAAACAAAAAGCCAGGGGAAAGGAGAGGGTGGATGGGGGAGGGGGAGAGGAACTTTCTGTAGAAAATGTGTAAAGGAGCTAAGAGCGCCCCTCCCTCCCACCGTAAAAAAAAACTGTTAGAAATTTCGTATTTATAATTCATCTCATATTGTCATTCAGCTTAATTATTCTTATTCTTATTATTGATTTAACCAAGAAATATGCACCACCCCCCCCCCAATTTTCGTCCTTCACCCGGACCCCCTAAAACAGTACAGTTAGGGAACCCCCTCCCCCCCCCACCCCCCACTACATCATCACCCTAATGTTTTCTTTCTAATGGCACCCCTGGCGTAGATTAGGTTCGGTAGTTTCTTCTGTGCAAAGCTAGATTGTGGGGATCTGGTTAAATTCGGATCGCTTCGTTTTTCCTCGTTCAGATCAGTTGGGTTTTTTTTTTTTTGCGCTTAGCTGAAATGTGAACTAAGCTTTAGGAATCTGTTTTTTAGTTGTGGGCGGGTAAAATGTTATATGTTAGATCTATGCTTGTCTAGGAAGGTGTCTGCGAATGGCTTAAAGAAAATGAGAAAGCGAGGTAGCAGAAAAAAAGATGAAAGAAAGGAAAGGTAGATTCAAACACACACACACACATATGCAAGGGAGGGACAGAGAGACATATATAGAATATGTAAAAAAATATACGCATTGTGGAAGAAAGAGGAAAGGACACAGACATACAGCAAAAGGGGAAGGAGAGCCGCATACATGGCACATTGAGAGAAGAGAGAGGCAGATGTAGAGAGAAACGACACACACACACACGAAGAGAGGGAGGGAGAGAACGGGTGACTAGAGATGTGGCGAGAAAAAACAGGCACACGCAGAGTGCGAGAGTTGGAGAAGAGTGAAGTTTAGAGATATAGAGAAAGGACAGGCACACAAGAAGAGAGAGGGCACCAAAGAGACAGTGCTAGGGGAAAAAAACATATAAAGAAAGAGAGAGAAAGTAATTGCGCACATAAAGAGGGGTGAACCAAAGAGGGAAGAGGGGCACACAGAGAGACAAAGCTGTGGATAGAAAATGAGAACGTAAGGAAGCCTTAGTAACCCTTCAATCAGTTCAGAACCACATTCATTAATTACAAAAGAAACCATTGAAATATATTCATAATTATCGGCACATATATAAAATGAAAATGAAAGGAACGAAGAATCAACACAGATGCACGAGAAACGAAGAAATGGATAAGCAAAAAGGAAAGCGTTTTCTTTTCTGGATCATCCAATAATAAAATACAGTGCAGCCTTTGCGTCAGCGTCTGTGGCTTATGCGTTAGGAAAGCGCTTCGCAATGCCGGTGTTCCGGGTTTTATCGCAACAGGAAGCAATGGCAAACTACTAAACGTATAATGTGCCCAGAAAAACTACTACAGCCAAAACATTGCTGGCGTTGGTTCTAAAACGTCCTGTAAAGGATACGCAACAAACCTAATACCCTGTGCGTTCACATTATCATCTTCAATAAGGGCTAGCCTAATCGTTGATCAACATACTTCTGCAAGACATATTTTCCTAATGGTGTTTAATGACGTGATTCTTGCTCAGCTGACACAGTTGGTAACGTTGACTATATTTATGTTTGAAATTTTGTGAATGGCTGCAAACAAAAATCACAGGCGATGATATGAAAAGTGAACAGATTACAAAAACCGTTGGAGGAAAAAAGAAGTTAGTTGCAAATTCTTTGCATAATATTCCAGACCAATTCCTGCATGTATAAGCTGTTTGTGGTAGGTAATTTTACGATTGATAGTTTACCATTGCTATCTGAATGATCAACTGTCCATACCACTATCCAAGTCAACACAATGCGGTCTGCTTCCAAATTGTCTGCAGCTGTTTCGAAACAAGATTTTAGCATTACAAACCACTTTTATAACCACTAGGTCACAGACAACGACAATATTTAAACAGTATCTTTCGTGAAATTCATTTTGAGAAAATATTGAAAGAACCGACATAACAGCACATTCATATAAGCGCTGCATCTTTATCTTGAGCAGCCAACACAGAAGGACCTAATGAGAATGAATCCAGAATGCCGACAGCAATACTGTGCAACATGTAAGTGGAAACACTGAGAGGCAGTGTCAGACAGACAACAAGTGGGACGGATGGAGTCACTGATAACCAAAGCATTTATGACATAACATATTACAGAACATAACATGTTACGGTTGTTCTGGTGTATCGGTGAAAGCCCTTTCACATAAAGCCCGCCATCTGTATCTGTCTTTGTCGTGACCAGGTCTGTAATACTTTCATCCTGTCCATTTCGTGAAGTTATCATTTCAGGTTGTCTTTCCTCCCTCTTCTTCGCCTACACACCATCCCCCAGTTTTCCTTGAAATATAGTCTTCGCAATCGAATCATGTGTTACCACGCGCCCAAAGTAAACTAGTTTGGGACAATTGATCACTGCCAAAACAGGCTCTTGATGTCCTGCAAATTTATTCATCTAGTTAGTATTGTGTTCTAAACAGTTAATTCGTGAAATTCGTCTATATCGTTTGTTTTCAAAAGCTTAATCATCCTGTCCATTTCCAAAGTGAGGGAGCAACTATCACATTTTTGTAAGAAGACAGACATTACCAGCAACATAGCCGCATACCAAGTATCAGAGCACGCCCTAGGTTAGCAACCGATCAAAACAGAAACTGACAAACTAAACAGTAGAATCTAATTGTATCTTTTTGTCGTTTACTCAGAGAACACCGAATTTCCAATTTACGTTTCATAGTCTTCCCTTCTCCTTGAAATATTTTATCTAAACAAAGCGTTGACTATTTCCAAGACTTCTTTTTGTTTAACAAACAAACAAACAAACAAATTTGATATGACACTGACATAACAATTTAAGATATCAAAGGCAAACCAAATGGCGAACGTGGATTAGCGATGCCAGAGCTATCTTACCAGACCCATACACCCGTATATGAAAATTCATCACAGTCCCTTGTGTAGAGATTGACAGACTGCTTTCCCAGCAAATGCACTTGCATATTCATGCATTAAAAGCATACGGTAGCCATCAGAAGTGCTAACACAAACAGTCCGACACTAGAAATGCAGTTCATCATCGACTGTAGCAGAGGTAACTAACAAATCAGCAGATGCATAGCGATCAATTTTAATCACATAAGGGCACCACCAATATTGTGACGACAGGCCACACGCCATTTTCTGAATCTACTATTCACAACAGAACAATTGGTCACAGTAGAAAAACATTCCAAATGAAATCCGCAGCTTATAGGGTCGCACTATGGACTCAACTCAGTAGCTAGAAGACAAAACTATATCCTTTCAGTCTACAAATGGAGCAAAAATGCAACGGCCACCGTCTGGCAGAAGCAAAAACTCTGCCACGACTGGAAACAATGACCGTGCCTAGCGTCCATTGTGACCGGAACATGTTGACAATTTTGTGAAAAGACTTTCTCTGTCATGTCAGGAGTAAAAACCAAACGCAGAAATAAGATGGATTTTACTCTAGATTTTTTTAACCCTCCCCCCCCCCCCCCCTTTTTTTTTTTTCCCCCTTTTAATTTTGTGACATCAGGTTTAACAAATTAACAGCTATCCGAATTTTTGTGTGTTCCTGTGTTTTGTTAGCTGTCATGTGGGTCGCGAAAAGAATGTCCACTGTGTTGGTTGGCCGCTAAACAATGTTTACTGTTTTGGTTGGCCGCAACAGTGTTAAATATTTCTGGGCCGAAAACGATGCTTACTTTTTAGGTGGGCTGCGAAACAACGTATTCTGTTTTGGTGGCCCGCGAAACACAGTATTCTGTTTTTGTGGGCCGCGAAATAATTTTACTGTTTTGGTGGGCCGTGGGTGTAAAATGGTTGAGGAACACGCCATACACCACTTTGAAAATACCATTGACGATCGAATGGAGAGCGATAATCAACCGAACAAACATATTAACTTGAAGGTATGTAGCTGGAGTTATTAGGTTTCTTGCTTTCTGCAATAAGTCATTCTGCAGAGAGAGAGAGAGAGAGAGAGAGAGAGAGAGAGAGAGAGAGAGAGAGAGAGAGACAGAAAGAATAAACACCAGTACTAAAGTGTTGACACGATGAAGACAAAAATTCGACATAGTACACTTTAATCATCAGATACCATCAATCGTCTTTGTGAACCTTAATCTCTAGATGCCGTGCCGTTTTACAGCAAATATTAATCGCAGCTTGACCTCTATTCTATTATATCTTTAATTTTAATTGGTAAAGCCCACTCCAGTTTCTTTGACTGTTTTTAACAACATTGGTCTTAGGGGATTAGGCATTCTGAGTTAATTCACTAGATGAGGACCTTAAACCACACTCATATTTTTCTCCACAGGGGGTCTATTTGGCGAGGAAGATGAGCATGTCAGCGTTGAGAACGCCTTCAGGTACGCCATCTACAGAATTAACCACGATCGTGAACTGCTAGCAAGCACCAAACTTGTCTATGACATACAAACTCTGCCGGTACAGGACACGTTTGCTGCCTCCAGGAAAGGTAACATATTACATATTTATTAAAACAGTTATGCCATCCGTTGATTCGTTTTTATGTCCGGACGGTGACAAATAATCTAGGTTATACTTAACTTGTAATTCTTAGATGGAGTTAGGGGCCAAGGTGTTACGCAAACAGAGCATATTTCTTTACCATTGTGCTACAGTGGATGATATTAACACTTGTACAGTTTATCCCTTTTATACTTCAAGTCAACGACTCGAATAAACTAGGAGGATTAGAACGAAAGCTACAACATAAGGCATAATACAAAATGAATGAACCAGCTATTTTTGCTCAAAAGTAATAGTGAACCGCAGGAAAACAATGACATTGAATAGAAAGAAACTTGTACTCATGACAAAAAACGGATGAGGCAGTATAGAATACTTTCGAGTCCGAACACTGAATGGAAACTGCAGTCATATTTAAATCCGTCTGAGAAAGATTTGGACTTTGTTCTTACTAATCCCAGTGGCTTAGAGGTTGGGAACGCAGTTTCACAATTCCCGCATCTGGAATTCAAAGTAAGTTGTAGGCAGTATGATTACAGCCCCTTTTGTGTTCATTTGGATAACGTATGAGTGTCAGAGCTTTCTGTAACAATGTAGATAAACAGATATAAACAAAGTTAAATGCTCTTCGTAACTGACTGCACTGTTATAATATTTATATTATAATTTTTTTTACAATTATCTATAATAACACTGGCTGTGAACCCCAACAAGCGAGATCTTTAGAGACTGAAACGTCTTCATTATGCAATAAATTACTCAATGAATATGTTGTAATTTTAACCAATCGCTTGGCTCTGTCTAGACAAGAAACAATATTTATGAAATCCAAAATAAAATACGGATAATCGCCAGCTTGATGTTATTAGAAAACAAGTGAAATGGTTCGGCCATTTAACTCGTGCTAGCAGACAGTATAACAGAACGGTTAACGGTGTACAGTCCAAGTGGGAATCGAAACAATTGCCAGCCATGCAAACAATGACAAGAGGCAAGAAAGATTTGAACGGGTACTATTCCATTACCTGTATATACACATCAATACTGAAGGTGGTCTTCGTGGCGAAGTCATCGAGGCGATCGCCTGGCGTTCTGAAGGTTACAGGTTCGTTTAACAGATGCGCCGTTTAGTTTACAAATTAAATTGTTACCGAGAATCATGAGGACCATCGCTGCAGCTACGAGGGTCGTGCCTTGTGCTATGCTGTCGGCAGGCGCCTAGACGATCTGCGAAGAAAGACCGAAAACTGTGGGATGAAACCCGGTGCAATGATGTCGACCCTCTTGACTTTATTTTGTGTTTCAACTTTAACTGTCAGATTCAAGAACAACATTATATGCCATCAGAGGCACTGAAATCCGGGAGTTGAGGCTTTATGATCACCCCTCCTAGCTGTTCCTATTTCCTCTATAAATGTTTCTGTAGCTCAGCCACCTGCCCTAGGTTATTTCTGCGGGAACTAGCAAAGAGGAGGGGAGGGGGGGGGGGAAATTGGGGGAAAAAAAGAGCCTAACCAACTCCTAAAACTAAAAAATGTTCAGAGACCAAGTGGTCTCACTAACCATGCATAGACTTTAACTTTCTAAGTATTAGTTTACATATTTTAAATTATTTCAGACAGTGTATCATATTTATTTTACATACAGCACATAATAACGATAGTTACAATTACTATTATTGCACACCTAAATAAGGCACCCGAAAAAAAAAATACGTGTGCTTCGGCTCTGTGGCTAAGTCAATGCAAACGCTTCGTAATGCCAGTATGCTGGTTTCAATCCTAGCTGGAGGCCATGTGCTTTGCGTTGGTTTCGACAGAGGTATCAGGGGGCCGACCGTCCAGTCGCAAAGGCAAACTACTGGACGTAAATTTGCCTAGAGAAACCACACAACAGCCAGGAACTGTTGGGGCTGGTTCTGCAACGTCCTGTAAGAGATACGCAACTAACCTTTTTTTTAGTGTGCTGAGGGTTCCCTCCTCCCAAATATATTTTGGTGGCGGCGCGCCTGTATGAGAGATTGTTTCTCCGACATACTTACTGCTTATCCGCAGCA
The DNA here is from genome assembly GCA_905116865.2 of Candidula unifasciata. Classification (NCBI taxonomy): domain Eukaryota; kingdom Metazoa; phylum Mollusca; class Gastropoda; order Stylommatophora; family Geomitridae; genus Candidula; species Candidula unifasciata. Next base: position 28,537 of record CAJHNH020002534.1, read on the forward strand.
TCTTATTTGGTATAGTGACCTGACCTGTTTATGATATCTTTAGCTACTTTTCCAGATTTAAACTCATCCATTACCAAGCAACTCACCATACGTTTGTTGGGCTGCAATTACATTATATAGTTTTTTTCTACTTCCATTTAAAGTCCAGCGGTTACATCAACCCACAGTGCTACAATTTTTAATTTAACTACTTCTCATGAAGCTACTATTATTTCAAGTCATTTCAAGCGAAATATGCAATATTCTTGACAACAAGAAACTTTATAGAAAAAAAAATCCCCCCACCCCCACCCCACCCCACCACTTTTTCTTTTTTTTTTTCAAAGTATTTTTTCACAAATTTTATGTTTTTTGAAGTATAGTAATATATGGCTTTGTCCTTTAGCACATTATTATTATTATTAATTATTATTGGTGTGCTAAATTACAAAAAAATCAGTATACTTGAAATAATATGAAATGTGTTGAAAAGTGCACTGAAAGATAATTTCTATGCATCGTTAACAGTACCTTATAAATCACCTTTCAAAACTAGTGCAACCCTCCCTCCTCCCCCCCCCCCCCCCCCTTTAAAAAAAAAAACAACTGTCCACAGGTTGTGGCCCCTAGGCAGTTTGGTACCGCTAAAATTCGAGAGGGCACATGCCACAAATTCCCCAAACCACAAGTCAATAATGAGATACATGTGTAAAACCTTTCGAGTCCACGAAGACCATTTAAATTGTCATTTCTATTTTGAGCTTTGTCTCGGGCAGTCAGTGCCACACGCAAAGATCTCACGTCACTTTGGCATTTGTCCTGAAAATGTTCCGGATATTAGTGTTGATGTGCGTTTCTAGACGGCATCCATTAGCTTCTTTTAAGTGATGTTGTGTAGATGTTTAGGGCTCAAATTGACCTGTTTAAGACCATTAGTTATGTAAATTTGAATATCGAAAATTGATGTTGCTAGAAGTAGATATGAATATTTTAGAATTATCTGTATTGTGTATGTACAGTTATTAGAAATGTAGGGTTAAGCACCAGCAATTTTGCATCTTCCCTTTAGCAGAATTATAATTTCAGTTGTGGACTGTCTTGCAGTCCTTGAGAAAGAAAATATGGACTTTTGAGCTAAAATTCTAAAATTCTTCCCAACAATTCTCAGAATACCACGGGAAAAGAAGGAATAAAAATAACTGACGTCATAAAAGATGTGAATATCAAGAGAAAGTAAACGCTAGTAAACATCTTCTTGTCCTCGAAACTGAAAAATTGTGACCGTATAAAGTAAATGTCTACTGAAAATAATAATAGCAGCACGTGTTATTTCGGGAAAGAGGGTAGAGGCCGACCAACACAAAGATAAGTACTGACGCAAACGACACAATGAGTATGAAAATGCACGAGGCGGCAAAGATTTGGAGAGACCCGGTTTCATTCACACAAACCGTGCTGAGAGCAACGTTCTGCATAGGATGTACTACAAGACGATATGTTTCTTTTTTTTGTTTTTGTTTATCAGTACAGTGGAACCTCGCTTAACGAGCTTAATTCGTTCCAGAATCATACTCGTTAAGCGAAACACTCGTTATGCGAAACACTTTTTCTCATATAAATTATGTAAAATACGATAATGCGTTCCATGTCGAAAAAATACTCACAAAATGCTATGTTTAACGTTTATTCAAAGAAAATTATATACATATTATTAAAGGAGAGTGAATCATCATCTTTTCTTCAAACGCGGAACGAACCCACCTGGAATGCGAATTTGATTTGCAGAAAAAAGTCGATGTAATTATGATACATCGCCATTTTTTTTTAACTAGAAAGATGTCCAGAGAAATTTGTTTTTGCCGACGCTTTAAAATTAGCCGAAAATGCAACACAGCATTATCATTAAATAAATTTGCAAAGCGCATAACCACTTCCTTATTAGGGTGATGCTTCTCAATGTAAGATGCAACAGTTTGCCATGCTTTTAGCATTTCTCTTATTTTGCAAACAGATTGTTGCTTTTCTGTTACCTCCTCCTCCTCCTCCTGTGACAAACTTTCTTTAAAAACTTCTTGCTGTGAAACACAATTCAACTCCATAAGCTCTTGGGTGGTCAGCTCTTGGCTGTGCTCTTCCACAAGCTCTTCGATATCACTGTTATCCAACTACAATCCCACGATAGTGGCCAAAGACACAGTCTCGTTGACTACAGGTTCCACGTGTACTGTCTCGTACCCCTCAAAGTCACAAATTGACAACGCTCTCCAGCCAAAGCTTTTTCCAGGCAAAAGTCAGGGTTCTCTAGGTAACCCTTTTCCCTGCCTTGTCGTTCATCTTGAGGCAGGCAACTATGTGAAAGTGATTTTTCCAAAACTCTTTGAGAGTGAGGTTGGTCCCTTCAGTCACATGAAAACAATGCTCGAAGAGTGTCTTAGTGTAGAGCTTCTTAAAGTTAGAAATAACTTGCTGGTCTACTGGCTGGAGTAACGGTGTGGTGTTGGGAGGCAGAAACTGGATCTTGATGAACTTAAATTCTTCAGAGAGATCATCTTGTTGGTCTTGAGGATTGATGTAGATATATCATAATATAACACAAGTTTGAGAAAATGTGTGACCACAAGCGACACTACGATGCTACTGGAACGAGTGCTTAACACAGACTGATGTAACATGTGCACAATCCGGGACTTCCCCTCTCCTCGCCACTCTTTATGCGAAACGTCGCTCGTTAAGCAAGACATATTTTTACATTTTATTTTGCTTGTTATGCGAATCACTCGTTATGAGAGGTGCTCGTTAAGCGAGGTTCTACTGTATTTTTTTTAATTACACTAATTAACGTCAATCAATCCACTTTATCTATTACCTTATCTAAAAAAAAAAACTGGTGTGGCTTGGCTATGTATGTTGGGACACAACATAGATGTTCTACCTGCTCTCTTCGGTAATTTATTCCAAAAATCATGTTTCCCAGTTTTTTTTTTTCTTTGTAGCGCTTCCTCCTCTTTGTAGCGCTCCGGGGCTCCCGGAGGCGTCGCGGCGCACAGTTTGGGAATCAATGACATAAGGGATAAATAATTCTTTCTTTATCTCAACTCGATAGCATAGTCTGTATTGCATCAGCCTACGCCGATAATGAGCCGTATGCATGCACCACTCAATGTCGTGTCCATTGTCCAGCTTGGATCAAGATTTACTACACCGAGGGATAAAAAAGCACTAGCAGTACAATATATGTTGAGTCCAAATAAAAAACGATTCTAGAACCCAAAGTGTCAATTGGATGTTTTGCTACTACCTGGCAGAACCCCCCTCCCCTTCCCTCCACCGTTGATCTGGAATGGATTGTGAAGGACTGACCCCCTGATATTCGTAATGCAGCTATTTACTGACAGTCTAACAAGAGCGAATCTCTGATACCCTATTCATCCTAATAAAACAGTTATGTTAGGAACCTTACAATAAACACAAGAACCTGCTCTCCTTTGGGATGGAATACGAACACTGGATTTTTCGGTGACAAGCCAGTGATGTTGTAAGTTCATAGAATTTAGCAGCATACATAATAAATACATAACCACTTTCACAGCGCCAGTGCGAGAGAAGCTCCACTCCATAATACACTGTTTTGGCTCGTCGTTTACCGCCACACGCCAAACTGGCTAATTACCATACCAGAAAATTCCCCTAAGTGTGCGGTTCTGAAGCTGGTCGGAGCTCCAGCACAACTATCTCAAGTGTCAACAGGATTATCACAATGCACTTGGCGGTTGAAGCTCTAGGGGTTAGTCTCCCCTAGATAGGTTCCGGCATTAAGCAGGCAGCATTTTATTAGGAAGACATTAGGAATGTAATTTCAAAACAGACCTGTGATTACTCTCTAGCTGTCTGGAAATATGTAGCAGACCGAAACGCCAGTATCTAGCGACAGACAACGTGGAGCCCGAAGAGATCAGTCCTCTCCTGAATTTTCAGTTGGCTCCCCCCCCCCCTTTCCCCATCTTCTCCCCCACCCAATTCCTTTCCCTCGGGCTCTGAAGGTCGTGGGTTCGTTTCACGGCTGGGTTGTTCAGTTCACAAACAATTTTTACTGAGATCTCTCCGTCGACGAAGCTACGGAGTTCGTGTTCTGTGCGACGCTGTCGACAGAAGGCCAGCCGTTCTGCTGAGAGGGACCAAACCATTTGGGATAAAATCAGGGGCAATAAAGTCGATCCTCTCTTTAAATATATTCCAAACCATATCAGCCGTGTTAAAACGTTATGTTTTCAAGGTCGTGTTTATGGATCATCGTCGGCGTCTGTGGTTTTGGCGTTGCGAAGGCGATTCGTAAAGTCGAAGTGCCAGGATCGATTCCTGAAATGAATAGTGTTTCATATTCTCTCGTTGTCTAGGTGGTGTTCATGCGTGTGTCGTGAATGTTCTTCTCACACACTCCACGTTACATAACTGGTACAAGCCGACACCTATGTAAGCGTACGAGACATGAGTTTATTGGCATATTGACACTTACAGAAGAGTCCTGTCGTTGTCCTAGTAAACAGCTCTCACACACCAATACACGCAGCCTTCAACGAGCAGGTTCTTCATGCATTCACTGACCAAACTTGGCTCCCATGAATCAAGTTGAGGTTCTGGCTATTACACAGACTAGCGTGGTCGATCTTGGCTTCATTCACACTTTGTCGCCAGGGTCTCCTTTCTCAACGATCACTCTTCGGTTGACATTCTTACACTCAGTCGCACATCCTCTCACTCCAACAGGTCGACACAAACTAAACTTGAACAGAACCAAGTCTGACTTATACCACGGGTTAGTTTCACGTGGCAACACGTGGTGGTCCTTTTTTTCACGTGGCGACCTTTGGTCGCGTCGTCGTGATACCCGTGAAAACTAATGGTCATCACCTATCTCAAGATCCTCGTTTAATCCGAGTATCTGGAATATCTCGGTGTTTTGGGTTAGCTTTGGGCCTTCCCAACAACCTTCCTAATCTGGATGAAAATATCCCCCATTACAATTCCTGCTGCGGGCGATTAAGCAGCAGACCGCCTTACATTGGTTTCGGCAGCAGTATGGGGACAGTTTAGTAAGCAATGGCAAACTACTGTACGTAAACATACCTAGTAAAACCAAACAGCCAGACAATGCTAGTGTTGGTTCCTCAACGTTATATAAAAGGCGGGCAAGTGTAAACACTTAAGCATATCATATTATGTCAATTATGTCTTCTAGATTAATTGGAAATTAAGCATATACATTTTTAAGAAATTCTCTGTTACTTCTAGTCTCTGTGTTGGTGTTGCTTGTCTATTCGGGGGTATCAAAATTGTTTATGTTGACCAGTAAGTGCACCAGTTATCAACCGGCCCGGATGAATAGTCTTATCTAGTTCGTTTCCAGCAAGACTGAGGCACGAAGGTATGAGGGGAAATTGTGCACGAGTGTATGTACCTCAATTATAATTTAGGACTCACAGAGAACGCACACAGGTATATATTAGAGGGGAGTAGTTGAGAGAGTCCAGTAGTTGAAAAAAGTCTAGCAAAGAGAATTGCGTGTTCCTCTGAAAGGAAGCTTGTCTTGGGTGACGACGCGTGTGGCGGTCATGTTTACTACTAAAACAAGACAGGGATTCCACTTACGGGAAGTGACCCCTTGTAGATGTAAGCTAACGGCTGTATGCTGATGGGACTCAGAGTTTGGAGTCCTGTTCGTCATTGTAGAATTCCGCGACGTGGCTAATGTGCATGTGCATATTGGGGGAACTTGGGTATTGTAGAGGTTTCCAGTCAGCCGATGTAAAAGTGCCTGAAAATAAGAATAGTATCAAAGGTCAAGCTCAGTAAGTTAGATGGAGCTTGTTCATCCTTACTGCTAGCCATGACGTCAGGGTTAGCCAGCGACCGAGGCAGTCAGGTGATGAGCTCAAGAGTCTGGTTGACAGCAAGTGTATGATGTACTATGGAGCGCCGCCAGTACTATGTTGAAGAATGGAAGCTTGATGAGTTATAACCGAAGCGTTCATAAAGGCTATCTGTAATCCCAGGAGCGGGACCGTAGGCCGAAGGTGTATGTTGTGGACTCAACGTCAGGTCGATGCAAGGGGTTCCCTTTCATGTGGCATCGCCTTGGAAGCATATTAGTGTGTATAGGCGGAGCATTGGATGGACAGTCGTCCTGTATCACCAGTTCATTTTCATAGATATACTATGTTTCTTCCCAATAAATAGACTGATGCACGATTGTAGAGATGACTCTCGTTGATGTGGTTGGCTACTGACAGGTATCGGTTTTAAGGTTACGATGTGAGTATGTGAACTGTGTTAATTTAGCACTCTCGGGTAGGGAACCCGATTAGTCACCAGGAGGTCGGCTTAGGGAACTTTGGGTTACACGAGTGAAACGTTAATTATTCACCCCCTAGACACTTCATCTCACCCTGTCAGTCCCAAACAGAGCATGGTGTGTTACTGACTAGTCTTCACTTATCCGAAACATCACAACAAATGGCTTCGTGTATTTCAATTTTAGTTGGTGTATACTATATAAATCTAGCAGCCTCAGGGATATCTTTAAGTTAGTTTGTATTCCTACAGCAAAGCAATTGGTAGGATTTTTGTGGCAATATCCCCCCCGCCCCCCCCCCCCTAAAAAAAGGAAGGATTTCTCTGCAAAACAAGGGATCAAAGGAGTTAAGGCGCCTCTGTTGGTATATCAAGAATAAATGTTCTTGCCAAGAGGGTATCTACTTGTTCTTTCCTAGTGAAACAAAATACATTTGTCGACACAAAACCGTACGTCCCATGACATTACCTAGTATCCATTTTAGGCTGTTTCGATCTCGTTGCCAAGATCAGTAATGAATACAATCATATTCAATGCTGGATCAAACCTAAGGAATACGCGACCATAAGCGAGCGCCTAACCACTATGCCGCCACTGGCTCAAGTGGCCTAATACTAGTTTGAAAATAACAGCTACAAATGATTGTTAAAAATAATAATAATATGTTGATTCGCACACATATAATAACAGCATTAAAGTAATAGGAAGGGCATTTTTCCAATCTTTCAGGCTCAGTGGGCATATAGGGTTAGACCTTTATATTTTTGATCAATGGGCACCGGGAAGGCTAACCCTGTCAACAAATGCAAACAGAAGTCGGATGTGTTAGTCGAAAGGTGCAAATATCGCAGCCATGCTGTAAACGGACACAACGCAATTATATCTTCGGATGAACGCAGAAGAAGAAGAAGAAGACCAATGGGCACTCGTTGGGTGATATGGTCAGCATTACGACGGTCGCCTTACTTTCAAGAAATGTCTTTCTTCCAGTTCGTCTTCTTCCTCCTCCTTCTCTAAATTATCTGTCTCCTCCTTATCCGCCTACTTTTTTTCCCCCTACTTTTTATAAGGCTGTGTCGTCTTAGGAGACACGCATTCAATGTAGTGCCATCTTTTCTTTCTTATAGCAGCTGATACTACTGGTTGCCCAGACATGTATTATATTTCTTCACTACTTTTGAATTCATTCCATTTTATTTTCATCACGTTTCTTTGACATTTGTTTTCGTAAATACATACAACTATACACATACACACGATACAATTACGACTCAGATTTACTGATTCAGTAAGAGCTTGGCTTGGCTTTTTTGCCAAAATAAAATCGGAACTTTCAACCATCGTCCCTAAAGATGGAGCTGTAGATTATAATTATGACCTGGCTATGGCCGCCTTATAAAAGAGCTCTGCATTGCTCGACCACCAAGTAGCTGTGAAAAGAACTCTTGCGGTGTTGATGTGATCTTAGAAGACAGACCCGGAATACTGTCCCGACTGGTGACGAAGTCGTCTACGGTGAGCCAATAGGCGAATCAGCCGCCGATAGACACACGTGCAAGCTTCGATGGTTACTTCAAATGGGTACCAGGATGGATTGTCCTGGGAAAGTAAAGACGGCCGGCGTAATGCTGACCACATTACCCACCGAGTGCCGATTGGTCTGTAAAAATATGGGTGCTCTTCCCATAAGCCCGATACGCCTAAGGGCGTGTAAAGGGATCTTGACTTTTTTTAAACTTTTCGATGGTTACTTATCATTGGAATAGGAATAGAACACGTATGACAATGTGAGGGGTGTAGTGACGTCAGTTTCTTCAATCATTCATGTATTCATTCATTCATGCAAACATACATGCATTCGCTCGAAGACATTCTGACCCAGGTAGTGTTCACATTTTCCTTTAAAAAAAAAACTCACGATAAGCTTCTTTTCAAATTGATGGTGGTTGTGAATTTTTTGTGTGAACGGTGAGATCACTGGGATTGACGTGAACATCGTTTGCTGTCTGTCATTCACGGGGGGGAAAAATACGAGGGCTTTGATTATCTTGTAGTAAACTGGATGTCTATTTCCGTGGCATTATTTGTATGACTGTCGGTTGTTTTGTCTTTCGGTTGGTGTGTTTGTCTGTCCAATGATTTATTTCCTTATCTGTCTACCTGTCTGTTGGTCGGCTGGTCTGTCTGTGTCTGTCCGTAAGTCTTCTTCTTCCTCTTCTTTTTCTTGTTGTTGTTGTTGTTGTTGTTGTTGTTGTTGTTGTTGTTGTTGTTGTTGTTCTTCTTCTTCTTCTTCTTCTTCTTCTTCTTCTTCTTCTTCTTCTTCTTCTTCTTCTTCTTCTTCTTTTTCTTCTTCTTCTTCTTCTTCTTCTTTTTCCTTCTCCTCTTTTTTTCTTCCTCTTCTTATTTTTCTTCTTCCTCTTCTTCTTCTTCGTCTTCTTTCTTCGTCTTCTTTCTTCTTCTTCGTCTTCTTTCTTCTTCTTTTTCTTATTCTTCTTGTTCTTCTTCTTCTTCTTCTTCTTCTTCTTCTTCTTCTTCTTCTTCTTCTTCTTCTTCTTCTTCTTCTTCTTCTTCTTCTTCTTCTTCTTCTGGGGGCCGCGTTAGCGCAGTGGAGAGGAGACTCGCTTTCAAATCCAGCT
>CAJHNH020002534.1:42500-67500 GCA_905116865.2 Candidula unifasciata
TTTCTCTGAAAGAAAAAAAAAAACGAAAAAAAAAAACAAAAAACTTTTCCATAAATTCCAATGCAATAACATCCAGTTCAGTAGTATTTATGTTTGCGTTGTTCTTCATTTTAACTTCCATCAATCATCGCTGTGTTTTAATGAAGCCTAATTTTCCTCTTATCTGGTTATCCACGGGGATTGTTCCGTCGTGTAAACAGATCGGTTTTTGTTTTGTTTTTTTGTTGTTGTTCTTTCATGCATTAAAATGATTTCGTCTATTGGATGTTATCTGCGATAAAACCCATGCCTTGTCGGTTTTTCTGCTTATATATGTCTGCTTACTTGTGTGTCTGTCTAAGTGTCTGCCTGTCTGGTCAGTCGATTTTCTTGTCAGTCGTTCTTCTTATTTGTTAGCCCACTCGCCCCACAGCTTGTTTATTATTCGTCGGTCAGCCCTACCGTCAGAACGCTGTCAATCTATCTATCTGTGTTTCACCTCTGTGACTGATATAAAAAGGAGACCCAAAAAATGTCAAACGTTCGAAAGATTAGTTTATCCACTCCTACAGTTTGGCATATTATCGTGGGATTTGAAAATGTCAATCTGTCTGCAGACCACAAGGCATGTTTTAACGGCTACACCGTCAGCGTTGTGGTGCCCAGTAGGATCCCCGCAGTAGGCGATTTGACAATAAACTGCCTTGCGCTGTTTTTGACATTGGTATTAACAGCCAACCGTTTAGGAAGCGTTAACAAATTACTGAAGGTAAAAATTGCTTCCTAAAATCACAAACGGCCTAAAAAAATGTTGGTGTTTGTTTCTGTTATATCCTGTAAAGGGTACACAGCTAACTTTTTTAACGACTTAAACAGCCAGGTGAAAGTCGCCATGGTATAGCGGTTAGACTTTAGTGTGGATCCCAAGGTCGTGGCTTCAACTCTTTTCAAAAATGTTCTCGTCTCCCAGGTCGACCTAGCCTTAAAGTTTTAGCTGGTAAAGTTCTGGGAAGATTGGGGCAGTTAAATATAGCTCTAGCGCCAAATGCCCTGTTATGTCATGTTATCACAATCGTCGTGACTGCACACTGGGCATTCCCATGTGTGCTCAGTCCTCTGATGCAGCAATCAATACAAGGTCTCCTACTTCGACCTCAAAGACAGCATAGACGTGCTTCACCAATGCTTTACCCTAATGTCGCGCATTGGTGTTAGTGTCAGAGATTCGTCATTATCCACTAGCCCATTCCCTTCAGTGTTAATGATATCTGCTCTGTCCATGCCTCTTCCGAAATGCCATATTTGCCCTATACGCCTGAGGGCGTGGAAAAGTGTCCTTAAAATAACGAAGGTTTACCTTCAGCTCTATGCGGTTAAGTAAGAAGAAACTCCACAGGCAAGCATGTACAGCAGGAATCTACCAATCATCAGTAGAAGTAATCTCTCGTCGACACATGTTTCGGCCCACGAGCCCATGCATCTTCCCAAACGCCCCATTTGCCCTATACGCCTGATGGCGTGGAAATGTGTCCTTAAAAAACCTAAGTTTTACCTTCAGCCCTATGCGGCTAAGGATGAAGTCAAACGTAAGCTGTAACGTAACTTAAACACATCTAAAGCCATCACCATTGAATCTCTCTCTATTCCCAGTCTGCCTGCAGGTGGAACAAGACACGATCGCCGTGTTCGGACCTCGCCACCAAGATCTAGCAGCTTACGTGAACTCACTGTGTGCCTCCATGCAGATCCCGCACATGGAGATGAGGAGTGACGCCACTGTCCCCAACAATATCCCCGTGCATGCACTCACTCTCAACCTGTACCCAGGGTTTCAGCAGGTCGGCATGGCATACACGGACCTCATCAGCTACTACGGATGGACAGAGATTCTCATCGTCTATGGGACTGCTTATGGTTTGTGTTTGTTCATTATCATCATCATCATCATCTTCATCTTTTCCCCTTTCTTGTTCTTTTTACTCTTCTCTACTCGACTTTATTTTCCCCCACCGCCTCCTGCAAGACACTGCCAAAAAGCACACACTTACACACACACACACACACACACGCATATATATATATATATATATATATACATATATATATATATATATATACATATATATGTGTGTGTGTGGATGTGTGTATTTGTGTGTGTGTGTGTGTGTGCATGCGTAAATGTCAGTCGGTCCGTTTATGAGTGTTCTAAAGACTGAATGTAAAACGGCCACGCAGTCCAAAACTGTGAGCTCCTGTAAATAGTTTATTCGTTCGCTTTTCTTCTTTTCTTTCCCGCATTCTGATCATAATCATCATTTACTTTCATCTGACCCTTCTGATGAGTATCATGTTTGTAGTCATGCCCGATCATAACGTGGTGTTCTGTGTACTGCCACTGTTCTTCGGGCATTGATGTCAGTCAGTTAAACATCCTTTTCTGTCTGTTCCTACCTCTTCTTTCCAAAAAAAAATTCGATTTCTCACTACAGAAACCAGTTATGCCTTTGCATGACGAATCAACACAATGAGACTTCTTTGCTTTCGAAACTAATAATCAATTCACAGCGTGAGACCACCATCCCTCCCTCCCCCTTTTTTCCCCTTTCCCAGATGAATGTCGGCATGGCACTTGTTATTGTGTACTGGAGTTGCACCGCTTTTCTAAAACACATCTCTTTAGCCTGCCTGTAATTTCGCACCATTATGTAACTGGCCCTTATTTACTTTTCTACAACAAGAAAGGGTTGAAATATCTCAAGAGCACAGCTTCTCATCACTAGCCACAAACGTAAAACCTATTGCGCGCCTTCAGGCGTATTGGATTTGTAGTCTTATTTGCGATAGTCTTATTTGGATTTGTTCCAATTGCTCATGCCCAAGAGCGTCGCAGGGAGATGACTGATGTAATTTCCTGACTTTTGTTAGTTGCGTAGCTTATGTTAATGCTTTATTGGGTTTTTAAGTGTCTCTTTTACTCCCTTCATTCAACAAATAAATCGTAGCTCGAACAGTAAGTGGCTGCTGCAGTAGCCCTAATGCCCTAAATCATTAGGGTCAAAGATCCAGAAGCCTTCACTGTAAAAGTGGTCAATGCAAACAGTAATGCCAGCTTGTGTGTGTGTGTGTCAGTAACATTTTTGTTGCACAAGTTGCGTGGGTAGTGATGGTGGTGGTAGCAGCAGTCGTACGAGAAGCAGATGTTGTTGTTGTTGTCTGAGGAGGAGGAGGAGAAGTTGCAACAGCATCATAAACAGATTACAGTCTGCCAATAGTGTTTGTGTATCTCATTAGCCACTATTATCTTAGTGATATTATAGCTTAGGGTGTAAAGTACGATTGATGCATCTACTAAATAGTCTTAATTTATGTGTTTTTATTTCTGTATCAGGGCTGAGTAGGGTGCAGAGAGTTTTGCGTGGAGATTATGGATCGTTGGAAGAAATACTTGTCCGTCATATTGACGCCTCCAACATGAGACGAATTCTGAAGGAAGCCAAAGAGAAACGATGGAAGCGAATATTGGTGGATCTGACCGTGGATGAGACTTGTTTATTTTTGAAAATGGTAAGTATAATAGACTGAAATAAAATATCCCTTTTCCACCGCTTTAGGCTTCTTTGAAATATAGGGCTAGATATATATTTTTATAGACCAACCCGCCCTTTGTAGGTGATGTGATCAGTATCACGCCAGCAGCCTTTACTTTCCAGGACTGCACCTGATGGGTCAACCTGGGAGTCAAAGTCATTTTTGAAAAAAAAAAGTCCGGTTTCGTCAGGACACGAACCCACGACCTTCCTATCAGCAAGCGAGAATTTAGCCGCTAACACTACGGGGACTCCCATTACAGACGGACATGGCTAAGACATATTGAAAGAATGCCAGATGACAGAGAGGTAAAAACTATTTATTCAAGGGGTTCAATTGTCGTAGACCACGAGGCAGAACAAGAAGACGGTTGTGAGGTGAAATAAGGGAGACCTGCAAACGAGATAGTTTAGTTGAAAGTGAATAGCATAGAAAGAAGAAAAAAATAAATAGTTATTTGTTTAAGGCGAGATATATCAAGAACCAAGAAAGACACAGAATTGCAGGATATTAAAGAGAACACTCTGAGACAGAAAATGGTATCATTTATCCCAATAAAACGAAATACAGAATTTCAAACTTTACTTCATAAAAAAGCACTTCAACTGGAAATTCCCAGCAAAATCGTTCATCACAGTGTATGAACATAAAAATATGAACATATGGAAATGTACATGTAGAAAACACGCCATGTGTGTGGAATCTTCTAGATTATACATACATATATATATATATATATATATATATATATATATATATATATATATATATATATATATATATATATATATATATATATATATATATATATAGATATCTTGAAAGGATATCAAGAAAACGAAAAGTAGAACTAGTAAGCTTCATATAATCACAGACATAGCCGACATGTGAGCTTTGTGAATATAGTGCCTTGATCAATACAGCATCAACAAAAGTATAGAAGGTCACTTGTCACAACGGTACTTCGATAAAATGCCAGTACGGGTGAGTTTGACAGACACATATAGTATTAGTTTTAGGAGGGCAAGACATACAGAAGAAGTGAAATTATTGATCGGCAGTGAAACTATAAAAGAATCGTGAACATATATCAAGTAAACGAAAAGTTGAATGTTGGATTAAGAATCGACATCACATTACTAAGGACACTCCCATAACTGCTCAGACCCTATGTTCAGCATAAAGCGAAGAGTTCCAATTCCGATGGTACCAGTAACAGTCTAATTGTAATATCCGTCTTATCCTTCACAGGAATCCACGAAAAGTACAACCTGTAAGCTTCACATAATCACAAATTCATTCATTCATTCAGTAGCATGTCCCTCGCGGAACCTCGCTGCCATAACAACCCTCCGGAAAACCTTCCTATCATGAGCAAGATGTCCTGCGTCTGATACACCCATCTGGAGATCATCTGCCACATCCTGCACCCATCTTCTCCTTGGCCTTCCTCTTCCTCTCTTCCCAGGCATATACCCCTCCATTATTGTTCTCTCTAGACCTCCATGACGTTTCAAGTGACCAAAATATTTCAATTTTCTTTGTTTTATTGTCTTTACTAGCCAACCCTCTTCAATATTCAGCTCTTGAAGTATGGATGCATTTGTTCTTTTCTTTACCCAAGATATTCTTAGAACCTGTCTGTAACATTTATATTCAAATGCATTTATGCGCTGTTCCGCTTGTTTAGTAAGTGTCCAGGTCTCACAGGCGTATGTTGCAATGGGAAAGATGCATGCTCTTAAAAATCTGACCTTTGTAATTCTATCTGTACAATTCCATAATTTATTCAGTTGTTTTAGTCTTTGAAGAGCAATTGATAGTCGCCGTTTAATTTCTTTCATTGTGTCACCATTGTTGGTAACCAGTGACCCAAGATATTCGAAATTTTCCACCACTTCCAATCTTTCCTCATTAACATATATTTCCTTCTCCATGGCAGTTTTGTTTGTATGCATTATCTTTGTTTTTGCTGTGTTAAGAAATAAGTTATGATTTTCACTATTTCTTTGGAGTGAGGTTAATAAGTTTTCTAAACCATTTTGTGATGTTGATAGTAATACTGTATCATCAGCATAACGAATTTCTGGTATTTCATGACCACCGATGTTTAGGGCATCATATTGTTCCTTGTTTATATCATCTCTTACATTTCTCATTATATTTTCGGCGTACAGGTTGAACAAATACGGTGACAGCACACATCCCTGACGGACTCCTTGCTTGATGCCAAACCAGTCTGATGTCTCTCCATCTATTCTGACTGCTGCTTGTTGGTCTTGATAGAGCATTTTAATGAGCTGCACTATATGTGATGGAAAGCCCATATTCCTCATGATTTCCCAAAGCTTCTGATGTTGTACACAGTCAAATGCTTTTGAATAATCCACAAAACATAAGAACAGATTTACATTAAATTCTCTACACTTCTCTATTATTAAACGCATGTTGAATATATGATCTCTTGTTCCTCTTCCCTGTCTAAATCCAGCCTGAGCTACATTAATCTCTTCTTCCATTTTCTTTTGCAGTCTTCTCATTATAATTTTTAGTAGAATTTTACTTGCATGACTGATCAGGGCAATAGTTCGATAGTTTGTACATAATTTCAGGTCACCCTTTTTTGGTATTGGAATGAAGATAGTTCTCTTCCAGTCTTTTGGCCAAATACCATATTTCCATATCTTTTCACATAATGCATGATAGATTTTTATGCTTTTCTTCTCCTCCCGCTTTAATCAATTCAGCTGGTATCTCATCACATCCAGGTGATTTACCATTTTTCAGGCTCCTTATTGCCCATGAAATTTCATCTAATGAAGGTTCAGGTTCTGCCTCTACTGTTACTGGTTCATGTATATCATTCATATCCTCACTGTCATTCATATCATACATTCCGCTGCAGTATTCCTGCCATCTTCCTAGAATTTGTCTAGATTCTGTTAAAGTATTTCCCAACCTGTCACAAATAACATTTAACTGAGGTTGAAAATTTCTTGTCAATAACTTCATTTCCTTGAACATTTCGTAATCTCTTCCATTTTTGTGATGCTGCTCTATTTTAATACAGCAATCTTGTACATACTGATTTTTATCCTTTCTTGTGTACTTTCTTATTTCTCGTGTAAAAAATTTATACTTCATCCTACTATCATTGGTTTCTCCTTTCTTTTTCAGTTCTCTTCGTTGTTTTATTAGTTCTAACGTGTATGGTGTGATCCATGGTTTATGTTGCTTAGTCCTGGTGGGTATTAAGTCTTTAGCTGCTGTTATCAAGATATCCCTAGCTTGTACCGCCAGTTCATCAGGTGTCATTTCCTCTTGTACAGACATCAAGACCTCAAAACGGTTCTTCACTTCTACGTTGTATGCATCTGGTATTTTTGTGAGATCAAATCGAAATGGCCTTGGTCCTCGGGTAAGCTTTTTGAGTTTTAATTTTAGATCTGCTTCTAGTAACTGATGATCTGTATCGCAATCTGCACTTCGCAGGGTTTTTGCAGATGTTATGCTCGATCTCCATCTTCTTTGTATTAAAATGTAATCTATCTGATTTTTGGTAACACCGTCAGGGGATGTCCATGTGAAAAGCCTTCTAGGGTGTTGTTTATAAAGTGTGTTAGCTATTGTTAATTCATTTTCTATGCAAAATTCAATCAATTTTTCTCCTGTTTCATTTCTATTACCCAATCCAAATTTTCCTAAAACGTGTCTCTCATTTTCATCTCTGCCTGTACCTACTTTAGCATTAAAATCTCCCATTATTATTATTATATCATTCTGATTAATTTTATTTAATGTGTCTTGCAGTATGGCATAAAAATCTTCAATTTCGCCCTCCTCTGCTGTTGAAGTTGGTGCATATACCTGCATGAAAGTTATGTTTTTTGGACGGCCTTTAAGTCTGATAGTTAGGATTCTATCACTAACTGGATTATATCCCATAATAGCTTTTGCTGTTGTTTTATCTAAACAAAATGCCACTCCGCTCTGGCCTCTTACACAAATGCGCGCCTATCACAAATGCGCGCCACAAATGAACTTTGCGCCAAGGGTGTGCACACAATTACACTCATAAAATATTGACGATGCATCAGGAAGCCAGAAGGGAAACAAATATACCAGAAACAGTCGAGATAGAGAAATGAATAAAACACATTTATGAGCAAATAAAAATGCGAAATTTTGTAGTTTCTGTTGCGGTGAGAAACTCTGTAGCATATGGGAAATAATATTTATCATATATTTCAAATATACATTTATCATAACACTTTGCCTGTCCTCGAAGACGATAAAGTAAAACGTAAGGACCCTCATCACCTCTTTGGTACACCCTACATCGAAAATACAGTGCTTGCCCTATCAACTGCATTGCACTGACTATTATTGCATATTGATCAGTCTCTCTATCTGCAGAGCAACTATCCTCCGTCCCATCATTTTGCTTGCAACACGAACTGTGTAGCGCCGGTGACGATCCTCGTGGGTTTCCGTTAAAAAAGTGCATTCGTGAACTAAACTATGCAGCCGCGAAAAGAATCCACGACCTTCTAAACTCAGGGCAAACGGCTCGTCCACCTGGCCACAGGTTATAGACCAGCAGTTTTCAGCTGATTCTTTCCAGGAGCACCTCGTCAGCCCAAGAGAATATGGTCAAGTGTTGACAGAATCATATTTATTGATGGGGATCACTGTGGTCATTTTCAATGTACATCTGGGAATTTTTTTTTTTTTTTTTTTATGTCTTTGTTTTATTTTTTTGGCGTTGTGTGCCCTTACTACTTGCTTCCTCTTTATTCACTCTTTAACATTACTTTCAAACACCATTAACTTGTGAGACATGGGGCACTGCAGTCCTGAGGAACTCCGCAATATAAAACCACTTTAAAATGGGATCTGCGAGTGAAAATAGTTGGAACCCACTTTTATAGTCCAATCAGCACTGGGTGGGTGATACGGTCACAGTCAAGCCTGATATCTTGTTTTAGCAGGTCACTCTGCAGCGGAGTTTAAGGTGGGTCGAGCTGTGAGCAAATGTCAGTTTTATATATATATATATATATATATATATATATATATATATATATATATATATATATATATATATATATATATATATATACACACACAATATACGTCCAGCACTATATGACCAGTACGACTGAAGGCGTGAAATGGTCCTTTACTTTATCCTCAACCACTGTTAGACTGCCGGAACAACAGGTTAAACGGACCGTGACTAGACAGTAGACAGGAGTACTTTTCAGGACACCAAAGAATGGAAACCAGCACAGATTTGAAGTCGTTAGTCGCTATGCACTGCGCGGTTTATTGAGGAGAGAATCCGGCTTCAAGCACCTATGGACTGAATGTTGTAAAACTGATCTGCCAAATAACTGAATGTTTAGTGACTTTGATCTGCCAAATTACTGAATGTTAAGTGATGCTGATCTGCCAAATAATTGAATGGTTAGTGACGCTGATCTGCCAAATAACTGAATGTTTGTTGACGCTAAACTGCCCAATAACTGAATGTTTAGTGACGTTGATCTGCCAAAAAACTGAATGTTTAGTGACGTTGATCTGCCAAATAACAGAATGTTTAGTGACGTTAAACTGCCAAATAACTAAGCTCTTCGCTGGTTGCTATTATATGATTGAAAAGGGAATTTCATACTTCTACAGGCGCTGCAAGAAGGAATGATTGACCCCTATCATCATTACATCATTACAAATTTGGTAAGTTTGTGTGCGTTTGTGTGTGCGTGCATGCTTTATTCGTCATCACAGTAATAAATCTACCGTTTTTATGTTAAACGTTCTTATGCAAGTGAAGTGATTATCTATACCATTAGTCTACAACCTTAGGGCGCAAACAGGTTTCAAAAGGGGAGACAGGAAATGCTTAAATTTGATTCATGTGTGATGATGCCTTATACCTACATTTTGATTTAGTTTAATTATAAATGGAAAAAAAAAATAAAGTATTTGAAAGAGAAAACTACAAGGACATTTTTAATGAGCAGTTTGTACATCTACCGTTGAAAAGCTACTTTATTTACTAACATGCGAATTTATTGAAACAAAAAAAACACTTTCTGAGCAAAACTGATCTGCATGCTTTCTGTTCCGTTTGTTTCGGATTCTACTGTCCTTCTCTTTTTAACTGCATTTTTATGTTTGAAAACAAAGCCACAATGTAGAGTTTGAGAATCGAGTTGGAGGCAGTCACTGCGGACTTTAGCTGGCTTATAAACAATTGCAAACACATCTTGCGACTGTGACTGACTCACAGAGAATGATGATATAAGGTGGAGACAAATATGTAATTGCAGAGTGGCAAACATCGCTTCAGAGGTCATGAGTATCATTTAGTATGTTCTCCAGGGCATGCAGATGTGTCGTGAAACGAACAGGTGGACAGACTGACTGGTTTTACACAACTTAGTGGTAAATTTATGTATGACGAGTAAGATGTTGTTGGGGTCTTTTATAAGTGAATGAATTAACAGAGCGGAGGTACAAACAGATCCTCACCTTTTGAGAAGAATGTTGCAGCAGAGAGAGGCAGCAGTGGACCTGACCGACACTTAAAACTAAAGGTAAAGGCAAGACATACGTACAACAAGTCTACTACTGTCACCCTGGAACTGGAACTCTGCGCTGGCTGCTGATAATGGGAAAGGAGCGCTCCTGGGAGTGCCCTGAGTGCTATGATATCGGCTTTTAACTCAGCTCAACCCAAATGAACAGCATTATGCCATAATCTCTACCATAATCATCATCGATACCAACACCAAGACTAGTGTTAAACCACGGAAGTTGAGGGAACCAAAGAACAGTAGCAATATAATCAAATTGTCATTCGCAGTTCCACATTCAAGGCAAACAAGTCAAGCCCATATTGCTCCGTTTCTATGCAACTAAACAACTATAATTTATAGACCAGTCATCACTAATTGGGCAATGTGATTGACACAGACCTGCCACAGTTACCTCCCATATCGCTACCCTTCACCCATTGTAGACTGGCTCGGTCTGGGACATAAGGTCAATTTTGTAAAATCAATCAGCCACTGTGTTATTCGAACTTAAGGCTGTGTAAAGTAGCAACTGCTTATGACTAAAACGACAAAGGACATAAGAAGGCCATACAACATTGCCAGTGGAGATGTACAGCTTTTCTAGGCGCTGAATCTAAATAACCATGATTAATAATTATAAGTAAATGTTTTGATCAAATGTAGAAAATACTATCTATATTTTAGGATATAGAATCGATCGATATGGAGGACTTCCGGCACAACTACGTGAACCTCACCGGGTTCCGATTGGTTGACCCCAGTGACCCCTACGTGAGGAAGATCATTCATGACATGGAGATCTATGAGATGCAGACGGACCTGAGTTTGTTGAACACTACGGGTTATCTGTCCCTGCCGGTGAGTATCTTTGTGGGTTTGAATGTGTGTGGTGTTTTCTTTTTCTTCTTCTTCTTCCTTTTCTTCTTCTACTTCTTCTTCGTCTTCTTCAGTTAGCATATTGTGTTGCGGTTTGCAGCTAGGCTGTGCTATCTGTGCCTTTACGCATAGAACATCTGACTGGACTAAACCCTTCATTTTTCACAGTTTACGACACGCTTTTATAGAAACCTTTTTGTCTTTTGTGTGTCCAAGTGTTTGGGCATCATTGAGGATCGGTGTGGATTTCTGGTTGTATTATGTTGGTGTGTGTGTTGTTGTTGTTGACATAATTGTTGATCTGTTTGTGTGAGATGTGAGTGTAAGTGTGAATCTGTGTGCAGTTTGTTGTGTTAACTGTTTGTGTGTGAGTTATTTGTATAATTGTGATTCTGTATGTGGGTTGTGGGTATAATTGTGAATCTGAATGTAAGATGTTGGTATAATTGTGCTTCTTTATGTGAGTTGTTGGTATAGTTGTGAATATGTACGTGAGTTGTTGGTATAATTATTCATCTCTGTGGGTGTTGTTGGTATAACTGGCAGTCTATATGTGAGCTATTGCTATAATTGTGGGTGTATAGGAGTTGCTGGTATAATTGTTAACGTTTATGTGAGTTGTGGGTAAAATTATCATTCTGTATGTGAGAGAGAGCTCCACTGCTTCTTAACAAGCCTTTCGTATAAGACGACCTATTAAATATTGGCTGAAATCGGATTTATTTGACCTAAATATATTACAGCTTAGTTGAAAACCAGAACCGAACGGACAACCGCCCTTCAAAATATTTTAAATATATAATTATACTTGCGCCATTTAAAACATAATAATAACTATAATTTTAATTACGTTTGTTGTAATTGCGAAAGAACATGTTATGCAAAATATCTCTGTCGCTGAAGGTTAGAAAAAGAATTCTTGCTTGTTACATACATCCAGTTTCAACATATGGCTATAAATCCTGGACAATCGGTAGGCAGGCTAAACAATTTCACGAAATCCCAGAGATATGGTTTTACAGAAGAATGCTTAAAATACCGTGGACAGCCGAAAAGAGCAACCAAGAGGTTTTGAAAGAGGCGGGAGCCAGAAGGCAACTTATCACAGACATCAGGAGACAGTCATCATTTTTCGGCCATGTAATGGGAGGAGGGACAACGGAACATGTTGTGACCTCTGGAAAGACCTTTGAAAGGAGGGATAGAGGAAGACAACGAAAAAAGATTCATGACAGTCTTTTTGCATGTTACAGAGGTGTGTCAGCACAAATACATACATACTGCGGGTGATCACAGATTGTGGAGAGGCATGATCGCCCACTCCAGTCGGCAAGGCACCTGATGATGATGACATTTGCGCAAGTAATCAAGGCTGAAATACCTGAGCCTAATTACGCTAGAAAATTATTTGAGGGTTGGAACCTCCACCCATGGTGTTTCTTTTGTGGCGGCGCCCCCGGCCAAAGGCGGGTTCGTTTTCCCTTAGAATTCCAGACTGCCTGTCCCTCCTGGATGCTTGCTCAAAACTTAACATTATCGCCACCATCATGTGTCCTGCCGATAGGGACAGGCTGTTATGTTTCGCCATCTCACACGATCACCAGAATCATGGACAAGGTCAGTGCGCTTGCCTCGTTGCATCCATAAGCCATTTATGATTATATCTGTTCACAACTTCGTTTCTCTTTCATTATCACAGTTGCAGTGGTCACAAGGTTGCTGGGTCCATTTCTCCGCATAGTATGTCCAGACAGCTCCAACGATCTATGTCTAATTTCTCGAGGCAGTTTAATGGTTTCATATGTCTCAAGGGTCGGCGTCTGTGGCTTAGTTGTTGCGAACGCACTTAGTAATGCCGGGGTGCCGGGTTCGATCCCAGTTGCGGACAAACTGTCTTGCGTTGGTTTCGACATTGGTATCGAGAAGCCTACCGTCTAGAAAGCAATGGCAAAAAATTGGACATAAATTTGCCGAAAAAACCACAACAGCCACACACACACACACACACACAAAACTATAAAAGGATACGCAAATAGCAATAACAGCAATGTCTCAAGGAGTACGGCCTCTTTTGTTTTTCTATTATTTCATATTCCTTACATTCTTCTCGAAAATCCAGTCTTCACTGTGAGTACATGTCTTTTTTGTTCTGTTTAGGTTTTGTGCTTGTTGTCCAAGTCTCACATTTTTATAACAATGCATGTTTTTTAAAGCACTTTAACACTGTGTGTGTTTGTGTGGTGGCTGATGGGTGGGTGGGTTTGGGGGTGGGTATGTGGGTGTGGGTGAGTGTGTGGTGTGTTTGGGTGTGGTTTGTGTGTGGTGTGTGTGTATTTTGTGTGTGGTGTGTGTGTGTGGTGTGTGTGTGTGATGTGTGTGTCTTTTGTGTGTGTGTGTGTGTGTGGTGTGTGTGTCTTTTGTGTGTGGTGTGTGTGTGTGGTGTGTGTGTGTGTGCGTGCGTGTGTGTGGTGTGTGTGTGTGTGGTGTGTGTGTGTGTGATGTGTGTGTTTTTCTGCCCAGACTAGAGTATCCAGGATTCACATCTCAAGGATGAAAATGTAACAGTACAAATCCCGTAGACCCTGTTCAACCTTATAGTCATATAGCACAGTTATAATGGGGTGCTACGAAATGCGTACAAAGCATCTGTAGCTGAATCTGAGTGGATGACAATGTGATTCAACACACTTTTTCTCATTTTAGCTGACATCACTGTGACTCAAAGAGAAATATCCTGGAGGTCAACGACAATACAATGTGCCCCATGAAACTGTGGACGGAAAGGAACTATTTGTTATTCAGAAAGTCAACAAAGACCTACCCAAGAGCTGTACACACAATGTCATATTTTGCCTTTCCTTCCACAGCACGAAGTGGCCCTAATGTACGATTCTGTCTACCTCCTGGCATACGCTTTAGAACGTTATGACAAATCTGCAATTTTAAGACCTGTCAACGCCAGTTGCAGCAATCCCGTCCCCTGGGCCTCTGGACCAAGTCTCTACTCCTTCCTCAACCAGGTTAGTACCCTATCTGTACAGTGAAACACCATACATTCATTGATTAATGCCTTATTATCATCATCTTCTTATTCTCTTCATCATGATAATATTTTTCTTCTCTTTATCGTAAGATTCTTCTTCTCCTTATCATCATCATCATCATCATCATCATCGTCAGCAGCTATTCTTCGTTTTCCTTTTCCTCTTCTTCTTAGCGTTCACGGCTCTAAATTCCAGCGGAAAATCCTGGTTATTGTGGTTGTTTAGCCACTCACAGACGTAGCTGGATCTAAGACTTGATTTTTGCGTGTACATCAGAGGTATTGATTAGACTGTGTGTTTCTCGTCTTACAGGCTGATGTACTCCGACTTGGAAGAAAACGTTCCCATCTCTGTTAGTCTGGTCCCAGTTTGAGAACCGTTTCTAAAAAGATCTTGAAATAGTTAAGACAGATCTTAACAGAATTCTGTCCGTGGACTCAGAAACTACTTGCTTTACACATTTTCAGATAAAAACATTTAAAGTAACCGCTACTGTAAGAGTAAAAACAAAATTGTCTCCTACATAATTGACATCCCAGACGAATAATTTCCGAAATGCAAATATTCCCTTGCCATTCTTCAAGTCTGTTTATGACAGTACTTAATGAGAAACATTATCCGTGATATTACAGTTCGTTTCCTTGAATTTGAAAGGAATTATAATTAGGTGTTAACTTTTTTGTTTTGCAAACTGTTGTTATAAGTTTTTAAATTACTTGTTGAAATAGAGAAGGGAATTTGACTGCGGTGATGGGAATAGAAAAAAAAATTCATAGAAATTTACAAATAGCGTATTTTTATACACACGGAAAAAAAATCATTTGTTTTTGAAGTATTGCAACAGTTTACTATGAGTGCAAACTTTGTTAAGATGCCAATATGCTGACAAAAACGTTTTTTTTTTTTTTTTTTTACGTATACATTTTCGTTTTAAAGTGGTTGGAAGAAGATGAGCATGAATGAGAAATGGTTACTTGCTGGTAAAGAAGTTAAATACTTTATTGTGACTGTTAAACACCTAAATATTACGTAATCTGTTTAGCACTTTCTTTTCAATGAGACACCGTTTATTATTGTAAACGCGATTGTGTATTTTCTTACCAAAGAGAAGCAATTAAATATTAATTCTTCAGTTGAGCTGATTCAAGAACTTACATCACGGCACTCAGGGTATTTCTATAAGTGCTCCGTCCCCATCTTCAGCAGCCAGTGCAGAGTTCCAGTACCAGTGGTGCTAGCAGGAGTCTGAATCTATATCCGTCTTGCCTTTCCTCTGAGCGTCGAGTATTGACCACATCGCTTCGCCACTCCTCGCTGCATTTCTTTCACCAGACTGTGATGATCAAATTGTTGCTACGAACTGTTCACACGCTCCCATGTGGCCCTAACCAGACCTGCCTTATATATCAGTATTCCACCAACGTCTGCAGAACCAGCCAAACTGTCCAGCTGTTTATTTCCCAACACACCAACATTACCTTAAAAGGAAAAAGACAAAGATCTTCGCTCGTGACTCCCGAAGAGAAGCATGCCACTCAGCACGATGCATGCATGTCTTTTCTTTCATAGGTATTTTTATTGTTGTTGAGTCTGTTACAATCACAATGTCCGCATTGATGTTATCTAGTCAGCGAAAAGCTACAGTGACCGTTTCTACCTCTATTCATAAGCTGGTTGTTGTGGTATCATATGTTAGGTTCTCCTGCATCAATCGTCGACCATTGGCTTCGTGCGCGACTATTGCCTCTTCACAACGAACCCTCTTTATAAATGATCACATCACCCGAGCGTGGAATATCCTGAATTAACTTCTGAAGTTCCACCTGCGTTGCGCCTGCAGCCACTTCCTGTACTCCCGGCTAAATATGATCATAACTACACAAGTCTGACTGTACCGCTGGCATTATGACCCACTGCTGTCCTCGCCTTAAGCTTTCCACGATGCACACCTATCTGATCGTGTCCTCCTCCTCCTGAGCCATCCATGACTTCCCTTTTAATAGCCGCAGACCCTTATCTGTATCTAGCGCGCCATGCAAAGTGTGATCTGTGTTTGCAGATACTCTGATGTATGACTTCGCTTGCAGTTCCTTGAGCCTGCCTGCAACAGTCCGTAAACCAAGGATGTATCACATACACACAACTGAGGTGTCTTTAGTACATCCCAAAATAATCCACATGTCTGCGTTCCGTGTGCGCTCTAGTTTAACTAGTTGACTCTTTTACAGCAGCCTATATCATAATCAGTCACTAAGAAGACCAGGTGCTGATATAGGATTAAAAGCATTCTCTGCTCTACGTCCATTGCTGCCATAGTCTTGAGTGCATTACATCCTTTTTTGCATCTTGTCACAACGGTCTCCACGTGGTCCTTGAATGACAGGGTCCTGTCTGATGCGATTCCCAGATACTTCAGTTCGCTCTGGACCTGTCAAATGTGATTTCAAAAAAACTTCAGTTTGCACTCTTTGTTGACTTTTCTACCATCTAACATGAGATTTGAGACATCAGCTTTGTCTGTCATGATGTCTAGAGAACACAGCAAAACGGATGCCTTTTCTGGGTGGACAACAGCATTTCCGTGCAACAGCCAATCACTTGGTCTACTCTCGCCTATTGCTCCTGGGCTGTTCGTTCCCTATCTCTTCCCTGCCTATAAGCCAGAATATCATCTGCAAATGTCAGTATCCTTCCAAATCCCTTTGGCTTCCAGGTGGGCAATATATCTAGTATACACATTATAGAGTACCGGTGAGATGAAAGATCCATCTGGCAGTGCCGGGGCTATAATACGTGGCTCTGTGGTGCGTGAACCCAGAAGGAGAGCAACCCGACGAGATACAGGACAGATGCTATTCAGTTTATCAACCAGGGACTGACCCCCTTTTTTATAAGAGGGTCATCAAAATATCATATCTATCTCAACTATACGTATTAGTGAAACAACTGAATAGTTAAATCTCTCGCATCCTAATCGTTTTATCTTCCCCTGTTTATATGAGTCACATATAATTAGTTGTTCAATTTACTAGTCGCATGCAATGGTAAAGAAAAGGACGACTTGTCATGATACAGAACCCATGCTCCACTGGAGGATAAAGGGCATAAAAAACAAGAATGTATTCATCTTATTAATGTATATCTCGAAGACTATTTCATCTCTGAAAGAACTACCCTGAGACCACAATGGAGGATATACATGCACGCACACAGCATACTTCGATACACTTGCAGGAATGTACAGAACTTAGCGGAGACGCTAGCAAACAGGAAATTTATGATCATCAGAAAAGTTACTCGTCCTCAAATGTAGCGATGCATTCACTCCATTAGACTTGGAGAATTTTTTTTTCTTTTGATTTTCAAGTAATGCAAATGTGCTACCATTTAAGGTTAAGAAAAACATAATGTACGCGGCTTTATTTAATATTTACATTAGTGGGCAGGCATATTTTTTCCTTTGCAAGGCCAAAAACTTGGCGTTTTGGGGAGATCGGGGAAGCACAGGAAAGATCTGGTAGGGTCTGCAGATCAGAGATTAAGGAACATCATAGCTCTAAACATCATACCTCTAAATACGTAACCTAACACAAATGGATGCCAGCTGCTGTTTTGGGAAGTAAAGACAGGCGGCGTTATTTTGATCACATGACCCATCGAGTACCGATTGCTCCATAAAACACGTTTAGCACCTTTTGTTCAATGCGCTAATGCCGTGGGGATAATCATCATGTGCCCTGCCAACTGGAGTAGGCGCCCATGCGTCTCTACAGATCGCGATCCCTGATTGACTTGAACAGCTCTCTTGATGATATCCCTCCATGCCATCGTTTCAGCCCATCCAGCATCACTTCACTTGTTCTGCCTCTATCCCTTTTCCCACTTATCTTTCCAGTTGTCACGATGTTCTCCAATGTTTCTCTTCTCATTATATGACAAAACAACAGTTTTTTTTTTTTTTTTGTTTTTTTTTTTACATGGGAAGGGTCGTATTTTTACTTCTTTTGTTGAAATCAGCACTAAGCTCTTGATGTAATCAATAGCACACTGTCAGTCTTTATTTTCTGTATCAATTCCGCTATCCATTTTTCATAGAGAACTCTTTTACCACCAATGGCACATCGATGCTTTGTTAAATAGCACATAATTTTTTGTCAAATCTCTAAACAGATTTCGGTTCACGATGTTCTTAGTCAGATCTGGTATTGATAAATAGCCATGATACTGCGTCACACTGTCAAGCCAGACTCATATGTTTATAGAAAACACTGCAACTCGAAGGGTTATGTGGTCGACATTACGATGGCCGCCTTTGCTTCCCACGACTTTACCTGGTACCAATTTCAGGCTGAATCGGCCTGGAAGCCATATGCATATTCGAACCCACGACCTTCAGGTCGGCAGGCGATAATTTTAGGCTGGGTCTATATAGGAACCCAAGCTGAATTTTAAACACTGCTCCCCAGCCTCCCCCCATCCCCTCCCCCTGTATTTTTTCCTGATGGGAATGTACAAATGGAATGGCTGTTACATAATTTTCACAAATGTCTGGGAATTATCAGGGACGGGGAAAATGAGGAGTATTAGAACTTGGCATTCATACCTTTGTAAGGTGGGTTAGAACATGTGCTGGATTTGACACATTCACATCCCACTGTAAGTCTGTTCAAGGACTACAATATGTCATTCAATTCGCCCGGGACACTTAGCTCCCACCTCATCAAATATGCAAAGAGGCTACATGTCCAGCATCAACTAACCCACCCCCCCCCCCTCCCCTTCCTCCTCCACAATCTACCTTCCAGAACTATGTAAAATGTTGTACACTTCCTTTTTTATACTATTGGTTTATGTATTCTGTGTAATAATAATAATAATAATAATAATAATAATAATAATAATAATAATAATATAAATAATAATAATAATGCACTGCTGAACAAGGCTTGAAGCCCTCTCCTCTCCCCTGATCACTTGAAAATTGTAGGAGCTGGACTGAACCCAGCTACCCCAGTGTTTTTAAGGCGGTACCCTTTACGTCATTGCCATAAGGTGCTTTGTCAAATAATATTGACTTTTTTCTTTTCTTCAATCTATGAACATATTTCTGTTCTTAGTGTTCTTGGTCAGTTCCAGCTTTGATCCTCATTCAAGATACCACCTCACACAGTCCAGCTTTGATCCTCATTCAAGATACTACCTCACACTGTCCAGCATGTATATAACTTTCTTTACAGCTGATCTTTCTAGTTGTCAAGATTGTTTTCAATGTCTCCTTCTCCATTGTAATAGTGAAGAATAATGTGTGTGTCTCCATGAGTTTTCCTCTGATGAATCTCTTTCAAGCAATTATTAGCTATTCGGTGCTTTATTAATATCCTACACCAAGCCTGGGAAATCCACAAGTCCCCGGACAGTCTAATATTTCAGGGGGTGGTACCTACGCTGCATGCATTCGTGGGAACTAGGCTACACTCTCCCGTAGGAGGTAGGTGGGTTGGGGTTAGGGCCAGTTATAGATGTTTTGGTGTCGTTAAAAGCATCAGAAAGCAGGGAAACCCAGTTTTACCACCGTCCAAAATGTTGAACTGATAATAATAAAGAGCCAGCTATTCTTCCTCTTCATTGCCCAACGAACAACAACCACCGAGTGCCGATTGATCTATAAAATATAGGTCTAGCACTATATTCCCTGTATGCATGAAGGCGGGGAAAAGGGTCCTTTACCTTTTACTTCCACTTTGACCACTTCAGGTGTCGAGGGAATTTCCACAGTATTTCTCTTTTTTTTTTTTCTAGTTGATTCCACCACAGACACTGGACACAGCCGGGTTTTCTGATTTTTACTTGGAAACTTTTGGGAGGGGGGATCTACTTTAAGGCCACCGGCCACCACCCCCCCCCCCACACTTTTGGGAGGGGGGATCTACTTTAAGGCCACCGGCCACCACCCCCCCCCCACACTTTTGGGAGGGGGGATCTACTTTAAGGCCACCGGCCACCACCCCCCCCCCACACTTTTGAGAGGGGGGATCTACTTTAAGGCCACCGGCCACCACCCCCTCCCCCCACACTTTTGGGAGGGGGGATCTACTTTAAGGCCACCGGCCACCCCCCCCCCCCCCCACACACTTTTGGGAGGGGGGATCTACTTTAAGGCCACCGGCCACCACCCCCCCCCCCACACTTTTGGGAGGGGGGATCTACTTTAAGGCCACCGGCCACCACCCCCCCCCCACACTTTTGGGAGGGGGGATCTACTTTAAGGCCACCGGCCACCCCCCCCCCCCACACTTTTGGGAGGGGGGATCTACTTTAAGGCCACCGGCCACCCCCCCCCCCCAAACTTTTGGGAGGGGGATCTACTTTAAGGCCACCGGCCACCCCCCCCCCCCCCCACACACTTTTGGGAGGGGGATCTACTTTAAGGCCACCGGCCACCTCCCCCCCCCCCCGCCAAACTTTTGGGAGGGGGGATCTACTTTAAGGCCACCGGCCACCCCCCCCCCCCAAACTTTTGGGAGGGGGGATCTACTTTAAGGCCACCGGCCACCACCCCCCCCCCCCCCACACTTTTGGTTTGTTTTTTAGTGTAAGACCTTACCAAACTTGGACAGACACCGGCAATTTAATTATTTGCCTTATTTGTTTCAACTTAAATATATGTCTTGTCACCGACTGATGACAAGGGAGACACTGGAGAACCAGCATTTTTGGGGCGGGAATTATCAGCACTAGAATAGGACTTTGAAGAGATTCAAGCCAGCGTGGCGAATCTTCTGAGGCATGTTGCAGAAAGTGACTTTTAGTGACTTTTTCGAGAGAAACGCTAGAACAAGTCTAAAATAAGAGAACTTTTCTACCTTGGATGACTAGTGGCTAGAACACAAGAACACAAAAGCATAATGCAGGAAAACCTGGTTCGATAACTATGTAAAGTGAAGCAATTATTTTTGTCGCTGGCAATGTAAACGTCATATCTTGCAGTTTGTAACATCTGCACTAACCTTGGGGACCTAAACCTTTGGCTGGAGACCCTAATTTCTCCCATTGTCACTGTCCTACAGTGCACAAACAGTGGTAAATACAGATAGTTAAGACATATAGTACTTTGAAGTAGATAGAACCCACTAACCAGTACTTATCCTAGAAATAGTATTTAGTCTGGAACTAAATAAATATCCCTTTTTCTAGAAAATTTAGGACAGCTTGTCTTCCTCTTATTCCAAAAGGTAATTTCCAACTAGTTCTAAATGAACATCTCATACACAGAAAATCCATTCCCACCCTATACTGCAAGTCGTGACATTGTCACTGACACATAACCAGAAAAGAAAATTAGTAACAGTGGAACTGAGATATATGAGAAAGGTAGCAGGAGTAAACAGAAGAGGAAAAATCAGGAATGCGATCACAAGACGTAATCGGTACATGACCAGTTCGAAATTACATGAAAATCAAATATTCGACGCGATACCATGAAAGGTATTCAGCAAACGTGGAGGGCCATAAAGGAATGGGTGGCCCATGAACGAGATAGAAAGATAACATCAGAGAAACTATGCAACAGCACGACGTATTTATGGTAGAGGCGGTCAGAAGAGCCAGAAGCTGAACCTGAGGTTGTAAAAGAGGAAGTAGAGGAAAGAAAAGAAGAAAAGTGGAGACATTATAATTTGTAGCTTAGAGGAATATCGTCAATAGATGCGAAGCACTATGTACGAAAATCTATGGAGTCAATTGTACGTAGATGTGTGTGATTGTAACAGACTACACAATGCATGCTAACAAAGGTGGAGAACAGGTATCCGCCGTGCAGAGTGGCAAGCATCGTGTCAGTGATCTCAGGTATTTAGTTATTTAAATATTTTCTCAAGGTGATGCAGGTGTGTCAAGAAACCAATAAGCAGACGGACTGGATGGTTATGCACCACAACTTGTAAGGTATTGCGACAAAAAATGTAAGTCAACAATGCCCTATAGATGTTAGTGAACAGCGCAAACGCACACATAGAAAATCACTGTCCAAAAAGAATAGTTCAGTGGCGAGTGATTAGTGGTTCTGCCCAATGTTCAACACTCAGGGGAAATGGAAGGTGGAAGAACAATCAGACTGCTTTTGTTTCTATATGAACTCTGAGATGACTGCTGAAAATGGGGGCGTAGGGCTTATGTAAAAGTCTCCAGTTCTGTGATAACGTTCCCTGACAACTCAGCTCAGCTCAACCTGCATGTCGATGTCGTGTGGCAACACATATTATGCCCACAAATGTGCATGTGTCTGTGTATGTAGGTAGTTGTGTGTAACTTACGAAGTTACATTCTTCGAATCCACAGATATCCATGAAAGGCCTAACCGGTGATATAATTCTAAAGGCCGGCAGGCGACTTGATTTTAAGCTTGATATTCTCCAGTTAACAACACGAGGCTTAATCAAGGTTTGTACAAGGTCGCTTTTCTTCTTGTTCAAGAGATTCTTCATTATATACATATATATATTTATGTATACACATACATACATACATACATACATACATACATACATACATACATACATACATACATACATACATACATACATACATACATACATACATACATACATACATACATACATACATACATACATACATCCATACATACATACATCCATACATACATACATACATACATACATACATACATACATACATACATACATACATACATACATACATACATACATACATACATACATACATACATACATACATACATACATACATACATACATACATACATACATACATACATACATACATACATACATACATACATACATACATACATACATACATACATACATACATACACACACACACACACCCACGCACCCACGCACGCACGCACGCGGGCGGGCGGGCGGGCAGACGGGCAGACGGACAGACAGACAGACAGACAGACAGACAGACAGACAGACAGACAGACAGACAGACAGACAGACAGACAGACAGACAAACAAACAACACCAGCATGTTTTGTCTATTCATTTTAATAAGTGAAAATGCCATTCAAATTCAACTGTGTTGAAATCACTGAAAGGAAAGAGGTATTCTGCCACATCGGTTGCAGTCGAAATCAAAACAGGTATACCGGAAAAACGAAGCGCGTCTGCAACGCCTAAGGCACACACGCCGACTCATTATATAAATTACTGTATTTCCTATTGTAAAAAATGTAATGTAAAGTAAAGGACCCTTTTCCACGCCATCAGGCGTAAAGGGCATATAGGGCTAGACCTATATTGTTATAGACCAATCGGCACAAGATGGGTGATGTAGTCAGCGTCACGCCGGCCGCCTTTACTTTCCCGAGACTGCACCCGGTACCCATTCAAGGCTGGGTCGACCTGGGAGCCAAGGTCATTTGTGAAAAAAGTCCGGCTCCGCCAGGAAGCGAACCCACGACCTTCCGATCTGCGACGAGCGTCCAGCCGCTTGGCCGCGGTGACTCCCTTTCCTATTGTCTCTTTGCTAAATCGGGTGTGTTGGACCGAAATTCTAGATAAAGTATCATAGCTGCAGTGAAGCTTTCATAGCACTGGGGAATTTATGGAGGTCGAAAGAAATGAAAACTTCTATTAAACTAAATATGTTTAATTTTGATATCAAATTAGTACTGCTGTTTGGTGCGGAATCAATGAGAACAACTAAGGCAATTACTAATAAACTATAAAACAATAGTTAACTGGTGCCTGTGCATAACAGAGGGAATTAAATGGAATGATAGAATCACTGATGTAGAGTGTAGAGCTTTGGGAGAGAACAAGTTCTATTGGACCAAGTGGGAAGTAAAAACGCTGGCGTTGTATAGGACACCCGTTGAGAAAATCTGAGAATTATATTACTAGAAAGTCTTTGCCACAGGGGCACAGAAATAAAGGAATACCTTTTAAAAACACACACAAACACACGCATGGAAAAGTGAACTAGAGGGTGAAGTTAAAAAGATGGAGAGGGCACAGGTTGAGCGGCATGCCTATAGCGAAGAACAGAACGATTTGGCTTGAGTTTGTTAAGGACCTAAGTTCCATTAAGGGTTAGAATAGCAGAAGAAAAAGAAGAAGCTGTAAATGACAATACAACCTGTCAGCTATTTATGTATGAATATACGCACCCACACATACATACACACACACACACAAACACTGGTATATATATATATATATATATATATATATATATATATAATATATATATATATATATATATATATATGATTTTGTATGTGTGTTTGCCTGCGTGTTGTGAGGGTGCGTATTTTCTGCGTGTGTGTGTGTGTATTTGTGGTGAGAAGGGAAGGGTAAGTTGGCAGTCTAGAAAGCCTGTGTTAGCATACAACAATATGAGCAGTGACACAAACAGATAAGTAATATAACTGAATCCTCCCCAGGCAGGCGAGTGGAGAGTGTCTTCAGGCCTCAATGTGACACACGGAGAGAGCATCTACCACGGCAACCCATTTGGGAACAAAACCCTGGTGGTGACCACTGTGAAGGTGAGTTTGTAACCACGTCTAATAGTCCGGGACTAAAAGATGTAATGCGAATAATACATACCTGATTGGACCATAATTGTGTTCTTGTTAACCTAGTGTTTGTCTTAAATTAATTTATGTTATCAGGGTATTACTATTTCTGAATGCATTCTAACTAGGGCGACCATACATAGCGTCTTCATCGGGAGAGTAAGTTGAAAAAAAATTAAAAAGTAAAGTTTCCATTTCACGCTTTTGGGCCCATCAGGCATATGGGAAGAGCACCCATATTTTTACAGACCCATTCACACTGGGTGGGTAATGTGGTCAGAATTACACCGGTTGTCTTTATTTCCCTAGGACAGCTATCGTGGTACCCATTTTAGGCTGCGTCAAACTACCATGATAACAAT